>VZTD01006000.1:595044-639545 GCA_013397725.1 Rhagologus leucostigma
CGGGGACAGCGCGTCGGGCGGCGCTGGGGCCCGGGCTGCTCGCTGGCGTACGCCGCCCGAGGAGACCGGGCCGCCACCGGCGAGCCGCCGGGCTCCGCCCCGGGGGGGTGAGGACGTCCCGCCTGTGTCAGCGGGATGCTCGCTCCGGCTCTGCCCCGCGGAGCGGGTGCGGTGCTTCCTCAGCTCACCCCGGTGCCAGGGCGCACCTGTGCCCTGAGCGTGCCCTGCCCGACCGTGGACAGCCCCCAGCTCCAAGGGAATATGACTGATTCTGGGCTCCTCAGTACAAGAAAAGCAAGGAGATACTGGAGAGGGTCCAGTGGAGGCCACGAAGATAATGAGGGGTCTGGAGCATCTCTCTTATGAGGAGAGACTCTGGGAGCTGGGCGTGTTTAGTCTAGAGAAGAGAAGACAAGACTGATGTCATTAATGGATATAAATATCTCAAAGGCGGGTGCCAAGAGGATGCTGGCAGAGTTTTTTTGTGGTGCTCAGCAACAGGGTAAGGATAAATGGCCATAAACTAAAATACAAGAAGTTTCACCTCAACATGAGGAAGAACTTTACATTGAGGGTGGCGGAGCACTAGAATAGGCTGCCCAGGGAGGTTGTGGAGCCTCTCTCTCTGGAGACATTTGAAACCCACCTGACCATGGTCCTGTGTCACCTGCTCCGAGTGGTCCTGTCTTGGCAGGGAGGTAGGACTGGATCATCTCCAGAGGTGCTTTTCAAACTTAACAATTCTGTAATTCTGTAAATGTGATTCTGAGCCAGACCACCTTTTCAGATAGTCCCATCTTTTCTTGTCATCGTTCTTGCTTGTTATGAGGTATATCAGCATTCAGAATGTGTTTTTAATTATTTGTGGCCTTGACTTTGAAGCATGTAATGTATTAATTATGTAATGCTTGATACTGAGTATTTGGATTCTGGAAAGCCCTGTGACTTAAGATGTCAGGTGAGGAAAGAACAGATATTTAAATCACCTTTCATTAGTTTCATCCTTCTGAACAGTTTCTTGAAATCTATTACAGTTACTGTAGGAAATATTGAATACAGAGAAATAATTCTAAGTACTCTTTACAATGTTTACATGGAGCAGGCAATAACAAACAGGTAATGAATCCGTGAGTATGTGGTTATCTTCTTCACAACAGCTTTTAGCTTATTGGAGGCAAGAAGAATAGTGTGTTACTAGCTGAAAATATTCTGTCAGTGGAATCCTTTTGTAAAATAAAATGCATTAGACTTGTCTTTTTTTTTCTTAAATTATTAATTTTCAAGACATCCAGTTTACATATCTGTCAGCAAGTGGTAACTGTTGGTTACATGCCTTGTACGGAATTGCACCAACCTAGAGAGAGATGTGTGGCTGTATTGCTCTGTGGGCCAAACACTTTTACAGGCTGGCTTGGAGAGTGCGTTTGAAAATACAGCCCAGCTTCTCTAATGGGTTAAAAAAGTACTTCATGCTTGTTGTAATGGGGTAAGCTTCAGCAGTTTGTTATGCGAGGTTGCTTGTTCAGCTTATGTATCAAGAACTATCTGCTGATGTTTGGTTTGCTTATACTCCTGTGATGTCCACGCTCAGATAGTTTGTAACTGAATGCTCAGAACAGTTCAGGCAGAATTCTTGAGAAGTTTTAAATGCTTTCAGGTGGAGAATCTGCTAACCACAGGTAAATAAGGGTGGTGATGAAGAGTACTGTCGGAATTCATTCTTGAGAGATGTTGTTATCTCATACACTGTGATACCTTTTATTTTAGATTTGGAAGGACTGTCAGAGCCCTTTAGGTTCTTTTCCCTTACGCTTGTTTGCAAAATAATTGCAGGGGGAACTAAGGTAGATTGGAGGCAGGGGGGTCATTTGATTTCTGCTTCAGCAACAAACTGTGGTTCCTTATCTGTCATTTGGTGTGTTTGTGCTTTTGTTCCCTGTATGTGCTATAGAGGTAGCGCCTTCTTCATCACATGCTGTGAGAAGCACATCCTAATGTCCTACAGAGTTTGTACACTACAGCAGCGGGAGGGTGTGGTGGGGTACTTCATGGCAAGTTCCTAGGACAGAAACTCAGGATTGCTTGGTTTGGGTTTTTTATTATTCTTCTTAGTTTCAGGAGATCTCAGTGAGAAGTGGAAAATGTTTCTTGAATTCTTGTTTTGAAGGTTTGTATTTTGCCAAGCCTTATATTTGAGTAGCTTGGTTTCCTCAGTTGCTCAGAAAGCTGATAAGCAGCATGTGGCTTTCAGTACAGCCTGTGACTAGGCTTGCTCACCTGACAACATTGAAAATCTGAAAAAAAAAGTTCCTGCACAAGAAAGAGCGAGAGTGACAGAATGATCCCTTGATCAGTCATGGGGCACAAAGCTACGTGATGTGAGAGATTCTCGTGTTCCAGATCTCAGTGTAGATTCGTGGCTCCTTAATTTGTGTGTCACTTCCCTTCAAGAGCCATCCTTCTGCCATTGGACGTGTTGCTGTACACATGAGGGTTATGTCCTTAGTTTTGAGCTCTGCTTTGATCTTTTGTATAAGTTCTGGGTACATACTGAATCCCCATCTTTAGAGACTGACCATTTTGAGGTTTTTCTTCCTTTGGAGTAACAGACTCAAGAACTTTGTCTTCCTTGGATGAAACTATTGTTTCCATGAAAAGTCTTTCAGGTGTGATCCCTTGGTGCCGCTCTGGCGCCCATAGACTTTGAACTGAGCTATCTCAGCACACTGACTCACCAGAAGTTGCTTACTACTTTGTGGAGTAGTTTTCTTCCAGGGTTGAACACCAGTGTCAGTGGCATGGAGAAAATGGGCCTGTGACAACCTACGGTTGGGTTTGGATGGCTTTGCCCCAGCCTGGCTCCTTCGTCTGGGCTGCCCTTGCAGCTACACAGATGTTTGCTAGCACAAGGAGGGAAAATGTGTGGAAACGAAAGGGCAGATGCCAAAGGTGGACAGGAGACCTTTGGCAGTAGTGCTGGCTTAATACACACAGGGAATTGAAATACAGGGAAAGTGATGCTGCTGCTCATGGGCACGCAGTGGTCAAAGTAGCAAGTGATATTTCAAATAACAGTGAAACAAAGGTATTGCTAGGATATTGCTTACACTAAATCCTATAAAATTGTAACAGGTTCTTGTTTTGTTAGTGTATAATTACCAGTTTGTTAACGTATAAGGTTTTTTAGCTTTTGCTTTTCCTTTTAAAATTATAACGGAAGCATAAATTACCCAGAACTTGCCAAGGGAAGAAGGATCTCTTCAGAACTGTTATGTGGACAAGAGGTTAGTTGGTTTGTTGGTTTGGTTTTTTTCTCTGTCCATTCTTAAAAAGAAACCAGCTAGCACCTCTATTATAAACATGGCAATGGAAACATGAGCTTAAGCAATCTTCCCATGGAAAAAAACCAAAACAAACCCAAAACCTTCAACTGTGTGATATAAAATTCTTATGTACATATCACTTGACAACTGTCAGTTTAAACACGTAGGAGTTGCTAATTTGTGTACCTTGCCCGTTCTTCTGATCTGCTGCACACAGTTGTTTGTGTGGTGTCTCAGGCAGCGAGCACTCACTTAGCAGAATGTAGAGTAATGGGAAGGGAGTGGTGTGCATTGGTTGAGGGAATTATGGTTGCCTTGGGAACTGTTTTGCGACTATAGATGGTTAAATTGTGGTAGAAGAACACCTGATATTTTCTTAAATATTCATTGTAACTTGGGAAAAAAGACTGGGTACTTACACTAGTTATGTATTCAGCATTTGATAAGGAGTGAGGTTGCTTTTCTTTTTCTTGCTTTAGTTTGCCATTGGTATTGTATTTGATAAATTTAGAGCCATGATCCTCTGGGAAGCATGCAGACGAACTGCCTCCATGTCTTGTCTTATGTAGAGAGCGGAAAAGGGAATGGAAATTATTTTGTCTGTGTTCCATATACATATTTTGTTACTGTGTTACAACTATTTGCTTTCACTCTGCTGTTTCATTTGCAAACATAGTGAGTTTGCAGTCTTAGATGATTAATTTTTCCTCTTACCCTTGTTAATCATAGCTTCCTCAAGGATTCATCTTTTTCTGGTTTCATGACATGCATTTTGTTAAAGCATCTCTAGCTCAGTAAGCTTAAACAAAAGCCTCTCTGTTGAAAAAACACAGTGCTGAGTGATTTTGTAATTCTTTGCTTTATAACAAAACAAACCTTTCAATTTTAGAGAGAAAACATGGAGTGTCAGAGAGAGTAAGAAAATGGGGAATGCCTAAAATGAATGACACTATTTTACCCATTATTGAAAAGACAGCAAAATTGAAGAATGGCAGTTAATTAGGAGAACTGTAGTACAGCAAGATCACCTACGTACAGTTGTGCTCTTTCATTTGACAATATGCCAGCAGGGCAGGGTGAGTCTTGGGTATACATATGTTTCTGTGGAGGCTTTTCTAATGAATGAAAACATGTCTGGTGTCAAGAGTTTCTTAAAAACTGCATTTCTTGGTTTTTTTGTGCTGTTCTTTGTGAATTTCAGTTGCCTGGAATAGTTGATGGGCTTGTTTGTGTTTGTCAAAAAGGGATGAGAGAACACAGCAAACAAGGAGACTAACTAGCCTGTTCTTGAGTTTGTTTTGCTTATAAAATGACCCAATAAAAGGATTTGTTTCTCTAAGATTTGTTTGTTTTCCCCTTGAAATCAACTTAGGCAAACAAGTGACCTTCACTTTCTAAACTGTAACTTGATTCTACTTTGCGTAGGTAGGTGTTCTAAATCCCTTGCACTAGCAAGCAGTCAAGAATCTCTGGGAACTGTGAACCTTGTGTTGTTATGCATTGATCTTTTCCTAAAATAAGTTTTCTCTTTGCTGGGGTAATGCCTGGACCGTTAAATGACCGGCGGGTGTTCTTCCATTTGCAGAGATTAGTTTTGGTGCTAGTGCTGTGAACTGGCCACACTGGAATGACCAGCAAGGCTGTAGTCAGTTTTGCACTCAATGATATTGGCAAAGTTTGTCACTCCTCTTTCTTGTGGACAAAAAAATGTGAATTTCCCCTGGAGAGAAGCAGAAAACAGGCAAGAGGAAGGCTACTTGTCAATTTTTACCATTGCTTCTGAAATGACTGGGAAAAATAAGAGCTCATTCTTTGTTGAACAGGAAGGTGAGTTTTGGTGTTATGTCAGCAAAAAGAAATAGGTTGAATAAAAGGTTTTGACAAGTTGGATGTCCTGGATTCTTAACAAAAATTCTTAATGACATTGATAGATGCAGATGCTACAGAATTTTGTGGAAAGATGTCCCATAGTTATTTTTAAGTTCTATTGCTGCTGCTGGGTTGGTTTTAGTAGGCTGTACAGTTTGACACAGAGCTGTTTAGGTGTGTGCCCTGAGCTGGATCGTGAGAGAATTTACAGAGTGACAGCCTCTGGTTCAGGTGTGTCCAGCTCTTTGTGGGTATGTGGTGCCATTAACTGTGTAGTGATGAACTAGGGCACCTGAGTCACACAGAGAACCTGCCAAGCTCCAGTCAGCTCCAGTGTCCTGTCATGTGTTAATCACTGTTAATCTCCAATCCTCAAAATTATGAACTGACAGTTGGCAAAAGCTTCTTTTGTGTATACAGATTGGTTTTAGATGTAGTAAAGAGCTAGATCTTGCTACATAAAAAAAAAACCCAAACAACTTTTTCCATGGAAAAATACTGTTAAGGCTTTGCATACTCGTTTCTTCACTTAGTAATTCTGAGAAGATGAACATTCTGGATCTGTATCAACTCAGAGAGTGTAGTTAGTGGTGACTTGTCCAACTGGTGGTTGGGCATGTTTGCCATGAAAATCAAATTTGGAAGGATATCCTGTAAGGACAGATTTGGGGCTTTTCTCAAAGCCTGCTGGTTGTTTAGGTTGGGTATTAGGAAAAGGTTCTTCCCCCAGAGAGTGATTGGGCACTGGAACAGACTTCCCAGTGAGCGTGGAGGGTGCATGCAAAGAACTCTTCTTCCTAAATTGCCTTGGCATATTGTCTGGAATAAAGCTTCTCCAGGGATAGAATAAGATACAATGTCAATACCTTGCTGTGTCACTTTCAGCATATTGAAAACAAAGGTTGTGAGAGATACAATGTAGTCCTAGTCACAGAAATGCTTCTTTCTGTCTAGTCCTGTCTGTAAGTTTTTGGGAGTTTTTGAAGTGTGTATCCAAAGCTGTTGGTTTTCTTACCTAAAGCTAATGAAACTTAGGAGTTTGTGTTTCAGAAGCTCTTCAGCCTTTTATGTTATGATGCACGAGACTTCAGAGGTCTGAGAAGCCTGCATTTGAAGTGACCCACATGGTACTGGAGCAGGGATGAAGATTGCACAGAAATTCCTATTTCTCCTGTTGAATTATCTCAACTCAAAATCTTAATGTGGAATTTCATTCCACAGAAGTCAGTCAGCTATTGCACAGTCCTAGTTGTTTAAGTAAGTTTTCCCAAAAGGAATACAGAGGTGCTTTATCTAGAGATTGAAGTGGGAAGGAGACGTTAATAGTGTTTTTTTCTGAATGAAGGAATCTGAATGAAGTCCTGGTTTGCCTGCAGGTGAGCTATTTATCTTCAGCTCAGCCCTTCTGAAAGTAAATTTATATTTTGTTTCAGTTCAAGTGAACTTCATGCACTGTACCTCCCAATTGGGCAGTGCTGGTGTAGTATAGATGTGATGCACTCGATCGTCATTGTGCTTCCCAGTTGGCAAAGTCTCATTAAAACTTGTGGATTACAGTTCTGTTGTGATGAATTCTTCTTCGCAAATACAGCTCTAAAATGTACTCTTGCTAAAATTGCTGGCAGCAAGCCTGATCTTAAAGGTGTGCAATATGATAACACCTGCTAAAAGTCTGTGGGGAACTCGATATCAAGCCTATGGTGGTAGTTTCCACACGTGCTGTTAAGAGTGTTCTTGGTCTGATATTGCTGTGTCTTCCGGATTCTTCTGTAACCTCACAGTCAAGAGGTGTCTGGAGTTTGGAAAGCAAGACCTTTATTTCAAGTTATATATAGAAGACAAAAATCTGCATTTTTTGGGGCCTGGTGATAAGTGCTCTTCACATTTCAAGTTTGTTTACTTTTTGGGTTTTTTTATCAGTCAAGCTAATTTCACTACACATTTATTCAATGTAACTTTAGATTCGTAATGCCTTACTATTGGCCTACTGAACACTGCAGAAAATTAAATTATTTGAAGTTATTTTAGGTTTTTTTCCCTTTGATCTCACCCCAGAGTTTGTATGGAACATAAGGTTAGAAGTACTTGATTAAATGTAAAGGCCCTGGAATTTACGAACTCCGAATTTGGATTGTTCACTGTAGTGAACACCTTCAGAATGTGTTTAGTGGTCTTAGCACCTGTGTGGTTCTGTGTTTTAGCTCTTGTGCTATGGTATGTTTTGAAAATGACTGGCATGCAAACCAAGGGGAGGGTGAAGGGAAATGTTCTGATTTTTAGTTTCTATTTTATTTTTAGTTTGCCTAAAGCTCTGCTTGAAAGTAAAACACTATTTCCTGTTGCAGAAGGCAAACTGAACTGCTTTGAAGTATTCTGCTGCATGGAATGTTATTTCCAGTACTTTCCTGGAAAGTTGCTGTAACTGAGGTGTGTGGTAAACAAGTAGTGTTTAAGACTTTAACTAATGACGCTGAGTGCTTGCAGTTTTGTTTTGTTCAGTACCTCACAATGGCTGGAATGTTCTTTCTTAATAATCTTCTTTTGTAATAGATGGTACCTTTGGGCAACGTAATATTTTCTTGTGGTGGAGAGTTGTCCAATCCAGAGCTAGATATCTCGGTGTTTTGAAACGCTGGTTTTCTAGGAAACTATGCACTCACTTGTACATGTAACATGATTCAACCATTTGCAATTTGTATGACATGCTGCTTTTATCCAAGACTTAGTTATAGCTTTTTTCTTGTTCTCTCCACCTTCCATTTTGCCTGAAAGGCTCTGACTCATGGAGATTTTTGGTTATGTACTCTTTCTAAGGTCCTTGTTAGTTTAATTTTCAAAATTGCTTTTGTACTTGGTGTGTGTAATCGAATTTCTGTGGTAGCATGCTGTGATTCCTTCTATGTGAGAGATAGTTTTGATGTGAAGAAAACAGCTATAGGTCACAGGATAGCTGAGTCTTAATGTATATTTGTAGCAGCTGTTGTGGTGAAGGAAGAAGATGCAGTTGTGTAAAACATTTCTGTTTTGAAGACAGTAAGACATGAATTTTTGAAAACTTTAAAATATTTTTTTCTTTACAGCATGTTTTCAAAGAACATCGTCAATTTCTTCCTCTGTATATTGGGTTTTTTGGGCAGGAGGGGGTACTCATTGTGTTTTAACTGTCCTTGTCAATATTTTGTAGTATTATATGTTAATTATAGCAGCATGGAGAGCGTAGTAACTGTTTCATGGTTGAATAATTGCTATTATTCCCATCCATCCCAAGAGCTGAAAGATTAGGAAGAGGAATCGGAGTGGGAGAATAAATTGCTACTGCAATACAGTGTTTCCACTAGATTGTGCTTAAATTGTTGCAGCTTCCAGCTGCTCACAGAATCACAGAATGGTTGGGGTTGGAAAGGACTTCTGGAGATCATCTAGTCCAACCAAACCTAGGGCAAGTTGCATGTGTTTGTGTCTAGGTGGGTTTCTGCACAGAAGGACCCTGCTCAGCCTCTCTGGGCAGCAGTTCTGGATTGTGACCACACTGTTCCTAGCACATCCCAGGATACCGCTGGGCTTCTTGGCCACAGGGGCACACATTGCTGGCTTGCAGGGAACTTGTCCCCTGGAATGCCCAGGTCCTTCTCCACAGAGCTGCTTTCCAACCGGTCAGGCCCCAGCCTGTACTGGTGTGTGGGATCATTCCTCACCAGGTGTAGAACCTTGCACTTGCTTTTGATGAATTAGGTTCCTCTCTGTCCATGTCTCAATGAATGGTGTGTCAGCCACTCCTCCCAGTTTTGAATCATCCACAAACTTGCTGAGGGTGCGCTCCGTCCGTTCATCCAGGTCATTTAACAAGTTCAGCAGGACCAGACCCAGTACTGACCCCTTGGGGAACACTGCTGGCTACAGGCTCCAACCAGACTCTGCTCCAGATCACAACCCTTGAATTCCCTCTTCTGACAACTTTAGTTTAAAACCCTCCTCACCGTCCAGACAAGCCTATGAACGAAGATTCCTTTCCCTCTCTGACAGATGGACCAGATGGGCCCATCAGTCCCTCACAGACCACGTTTCTCCAAGCAAGTCTCGTGGTCTGAGTACCCAAACCCCTGCTGGTGACACGGGGCTGCCTTAGCTCCAGCATCCTTTCCTAGTGTGATGGGTGTTTCCTCTTCAGTCTGCAGAGCAGCTAAGCAGTTTGGCAAGGGCACCTCAGCCTTTGGGAGAAGTCTCTTCCTCCTGCCAGTCCTTGCCATTGCAAGCCTCCATTCTTCAGCATTATTGCCCCTGTCCCTTCTGGCTGTGTTGATGGGGGAGTTTTCGGCTCTTTGGCTGTGGACTGTGAGTGTGCTGCAGCCTGTGCTTGGAACCTGCCGTCCAACTCCTTCCTACCATCTCCTGCAGCTCAGCCACCTGCTGCAGGAGGTCCAACACTGGGCACACCTTTTGCAGACAGGTCTGCTACCTGTCCCTGCCCCAGCAGAAAGGTCTAGGTACTGGCACTTGAGGCCTGGTCATTTCAAATTGCTTAATCTCTAAGTATTAAGTCCCCAAAAAATCGGATTTATTCAGCTCAGCAGCCTTCAGGAGTTTACGCATCTGCCAGTATTGGAGAGGGCAGATAAGCAGAAGCTGAAAAATTTGAAAAGCCTTTAAGCACCTAAAATGTGGCTGACAGCATCTCATGCTTCTTAGTTAAATCATCAAGGATCCATTCTGTATTTCCCCTTCTTCTTCCCGCTCTTGCTTTTGTTCTAATGAATGGACTTAGGAATGAAATATATTGTGTTTTTAAACCTTTGCTAGTTAAGGTTTAAATATGCCAATTTTATGAATGTAACCATATAAATATTGTGGGATTTTTGAGTTTTAAAATCCTCAAATGTGAGCTATAGCCTCCTGACAGTTCTCTGCTGCACCTTGATTGGAAAGAGAAGAGGTGATGTTGGCATATTTTCGTCTCAGCAACAGAAATACCAAATGTTACCCCTTTTCTACTGACTAACTGGTGATACTGCATTCTTTTGTATTCATTTTCATTAGAGTCCACTGTACTTGCAGTGAAAATTGCTTGTTAGGTTGTCCACTCTTATTTTTCTGCCATTCATCTGACTCAGGTTTTCAGCCTCATTCTCCCCTTTCTTGAGGGCAGGCTTCATTGTTCTTCTTCATACCTCCTTTTAAGGATTTTTGCATGGTTTTAGCTCAGAAGTTGAAAATATTTGCAATTGCTGGCTCTTAATAGTGCTACTCTTAAGTGTATCTGTCCCAGCTTTAAAGAACTGCTAGCAGATACTGTTGTATCTGGCAATGATATTTAGTTTCACTTAGCATTTTCGTACTGATCCCAAGAGAATCCCTGCTATTCTAGGGGTGTATTAGATGTATTGCATTTTTGAGGCTTTTGATTTTGGGTGGTGTGGGTTTGTTTTGTACTTCACGAGGTGTTCATACAAAAGCTGTTACTAATTCGATTTCCTTATTTTCTGGTGAAAGTGACACTTGAGAATTTGGTTAAGAAATTAACATTGCCAATGACTCAAGGCAGGTCTGGCCAGTGTTCCTAGATCTGTCAAGTTGTATCAGAGTGTTCCCACGGCTGAGCACCACCAGGCCAGTGCAGTGCACTGGGAAGATAATGGGAGGGGGTCGCTAAAGCAGCCACAAATGGTGATGAGTCCCTTTGGTCTTCTGCTTCGTTGTCATGGCCTTGCTAATGTGCATCACCTTCCCAGGAGTTCGTGTAAAGCTGGTCCCAGCAGCCTTGTTTCTGTGTAATCTGAATTTATGAACATGTGTTTTGCTTGCAGTACATAGCCTTGCTGATGGTTTTGTAACATGTTGCTGTACTTGAACTGCTCATGGTTGCAGGCTGGAAGGTTGGGTATTCTTAGTGAAATGGAGATGTTTCTGCATGTAATAAAATGCAGTTACTGTAAAGTACAAGTATTGTTATGTCTTGCATTTTGTTTACTTCTTTGTAGATCACTGTGCTTTATTATATTGATTTTCTTTGATTTTCCTGTTTAGTGTGGCTGGTATTTTATCAACAAAGATGTTAATATGATTGATCTCAATACTTTTAACAGAGTTTCTTAAAGATTTTGGAGTGACAGAGAAAAAAGATCAAAATTCACAGATACCTGTCAGACACTGTTCTGTATTTTTGCCAGCAATTCTGGTCTTCTTTATCCTCTTCCTTACAAATCCTCTTTATCCTTTACACCATCATATATATATTGTTCTTTGTGACTATCAAGAATAGGAATCTGTTTTATGAGTAAGATGATCACAGGTGGTTTGCTCAAGCTGAGAATTTGTTCCTCTCCTCCTCCTTACCATACCTAGCTCTTTTCAAAATTGTTGGTCCAAGACTTTGCTGACAATATGCTTTAGTCCCTAACTTTTTTAATGTGTTTGGCTGGTTGGGTGTCCTTGTTTACAAATCTTCATTATGTGAATTTCTTTGTAAACTTTTATTTAATTGTATGGCCATTATTTTTTAGGCTAAAATTATCTGTTTAGTAATCTGAACCTAAGATTTTTGTCGAGTTTCCCAGTCTGAAGCTTAAATACTTCCTTGATCTAGATTGGTTTTTTTCTTCAAGTTTTGAGCAAGCACTTAGTGATGCATCTTTTCAAGGGATTGTAGTTAGAGCTCTCGCATTATCCGGTACTCAAAGCGTAACTGCTGAAGTGAAGGAAACTTTCAAGGGTTTTAAATAGTTAAAATAATTCTCAACCCTTTCTTGACAATCTCAAGTCTGTTAGGATCTTAAAAGAGGTTGGCATGCTTTTACTGTTGGTAATTGCTTTAGTAGAGGAGCTGGGAAGATGGAAACAGTATAAAATCATTAGTAAAAAAATAAACAGCTGAACTGTTGAGAAATCCTGGCTAAATACCAAGAAGTAAAAATCTGCAGGGATGTTGAAGCTGCTTTTGACAGAAGCCTCTGGTATAGCCAGGATGAGATTTTAATTATTGCCTTTCATGTATCTATTTCAGTCATGTCCGATATGCAGTGAAGAAATAGAACAAGTGGGTTGTGTTATGGTTCTTTTTTGCTGTTGTTGAGCAGACTAGCCTGAATACATTAATGGAAGCTAAGTTTAAAATGACCTGATAACTGCAAAATCTTCCAATGTGATTGCCATAAGATGTTAATCCAGTAACTATGAGTAATGTGTCTTTCTTTTTCACTTCTCAGTTTCTGATTCCAGACTTGATGTGATGTATTTCTTTTCCTTCTGCATTCTGACTTGCAAGTGGTTGGTTTGGACTCAAAATGCTGTTTAAAAGCCTGAGTCCATGTATTTTAATATAAATGTACTTTCAACTAGATATAGGTATTTAATAACCACTTACTGTTTTGTAACATAACCAAACGGCAAGGATAAAGAATGCAAGTAACTGTGGAACTATAAAACTACTTACATATATTTAAGTATTTTATGGTCATACTATTAAAAGATACTAAGAATGACCTTTCTTCTTGGGAAAAACAGGTACAAGTGCAAACCAAAAGCAAGTTACTTTAAATTATGTATAATTACAGAGTGAGGTGATTTTCCCACTGTCTGATTTCGATGAGTCTCTCCTTTTCAAACTTGGAGGCAATCATTACACGGATTGTGCTTGACACTAGAAGGCTAACTTGTGCATCCAAGCCCTGTGTGCATATCAGTATAGAACAGGTTGATGGTTTGGTTTGAGGTTTAGTTTTTTTTGTGTCTGAAATAGTTTGAAGTTGTAATATCTGAGCCTCAAGCCTTTGCAAGTTGCTGAGGTGACAGTCAAGTGACACGGCTCAGAAGACGACCTAGTGGCCTTAACATATGCTGTCTTCAAAAACATAATCTACTTTTACTATTGCTATTTTTGAGTAATCATCTATGCAGTTAACCTATTTGACTTTAGGGCAACGATGTGTTACTATTATTAACGTGTCCTTAGGAGTTGGCTGTTTTGTCTAGAGCTGGTTACCAGGGCTGGCATCACTGTGCAGGCATAACTTTGGGAGAAATGCTTTCCAAAGGAGGTATTTCTGGCAGTGACATCAGATAACTTTGTATCTTTAAATGCCTGCCAATAAGTGAGCTGTGAGTTTGACTGTCAGTCGAGTTCTTTCACAGCTCAGGCTTCTTGAGTGTCACCGCAGTTTGATCTGGCTGGCACTCTGATGTGAGGGGAATCAGAGCGGCACCCTTGGCAATCAGGGAGGCCAGGACTGCTCCAGCATAGCCTCCGGAGCTCAGCATGGAAACTGTGTAATTCTAGCAGGGCCTTTTTTCCCCAATCCTTCCACCTTGTGGGTGAAATGCAGCTGTTCTGTAGTTAGCTGCTGTACAAAGTGGTCCCACAATGACTCAAGGAAACAATGTCACCTCGGCATTTGGTCAGTGTTTTTACTGGCACAGTTCCTCATGACTTAGTATTAAAACCCAGCTCTGCTTTTCCTAGCAAGTAGGAAACAGAATTTGCAAGGATTTTGTCCCCTTGAGCTTATAATTAATACTCAGGAGCATGTACACAGACCCACGTGGTGTGCTCACCCATCCAGTGCCCAAGTGTGCTCATGAGGTCAGCAAGTGCAGAAAATGCCTTATTAAGCTGATCTGTTTTCAGACTCTGACAGTGATACAGCTTTAGGGGAATGGTATGTGTGACCATTTCCAGCAGTGTCTGTAAGATTTCTCAAGTGGAAGTGACTCTGGCTTTGAATCTCACTGCAGGGGTTTGTTTAATATATAACCTGGGTACTCTTAAAAAATTCCATTTTCTTTCATGTGGAGTGTTATTTGTTTTTTGTTTAGAACACCTTTCAAATTAATCATGAATTTAAGTGTTATTTTCTGGTGAGTATTGAGGAAAAAAATTACTGAGCTTTTCATAGCCAGCATCAAGGGATTATCTGTTCATCTTGTGAGTGGGCTTTGGCTTGATCCTGGGGTAGGTGGCTGTTGATTGAGCTTTTGGGGTTGTTCAAGTCCATCACTAAACAGTTGTTTGTTTTTCTGAGATTTCCAAAATGAAAATTTGGCAAGGATGTTACATCTGCTATGGATAACAAGTCTCTTGAGCAAGATAACCTGCTAATCAATGTTGACATGTAAGAGAAGACATCATCATCTACTGGATTTTTTTAAAACTATTTAACTCTTGCTTTATACTTCAGTGAGTTTAAATATCTGTGCCTGTATCTTCAGCGGGGAAACACTGCTTCTTTGTGCACTGTGTTGTGAAGAGTGGACTCGTAATGTCTTCATATGACTTCAGTGAATGATGTTGTAGAGGTTTGGTGTAAGTTATTACTAAGAGTAAGTTCAGCTTAATGTGTTAGGTTTTAATAACATTTTTTCTTCCCATGATGGCCCTTCTGTGCATGCACAATACTTTCAGTTTGAAAAAATTTTACTATATTTTCTTCTTTGGTAATATTATTCATAAAGCTTTGAAAATGTGTGTTTTCTGGAAGCCAATAACTTTTTAAAATATTGCAGTACCTGTTCCGGCCATCACCGCCACAGCTACTAAAATGGAGGTGGTTTCAGCAGAAGTCAACAGCTTGCTCCCTGAGGAAATCATGGACACCGGCATAACTCTGGTGGAAGACGACAGCATCGAGGCCGTTATCGTGTCTTCGCCGATAGGAGACTCTATTCCCATGGAAACAGAACTGGAAGAAATAGTGAACATAAGCTCCACCAGCGACTCCGCAGCCACGACTACAGCCACAGTCACCACAGAATCAGTTCCTGCACCCAGCAGCCACTCAGGAGATGCAGCACTGAACACCACAGCCCCAAGCCCTGACGTGAATGCAGCTGTAAAGCCTGCCTTTCCAGGTGGCCTCCATAAACTTGGTGCTCAGACCCCTGTCACTATCTCGGCCAATCAGATTATTCTGAACAAGGCCACCGATATTAAAATAGGCAGTCAGAGTATTAAACCGGACGGGCAAAAGCTGATTGTAACAACTTTGGGCAAGTCTGGCCAGCCTATTGTTTTAGCATTACCCCACAGCCAGCTCCCGCAGTCGCAGAAGGCGGTGTCCCAAGCCCAGGGTGGAGACTCCAAGGTACAAGGCCAGCAGATCAAAGTTGTCATTGGAGGTCGGTCGGAAGTGAAACCTGTTGTGGGCGTCTCAGCTTTGACGCAGGGAAGTCAGCTCATAAACACTGCGGCCCAGCCCTCTGTCTTGCAGTCCCAGCAAGTAAAAACAGTACAGGTAAAATGCGTTATGCTGATGAAACATCTTAAAACCAGTTCTGTTGCTGCAGTTGTTGTCTGTTTCCTGCACTGATTGACACACTGTTGCTTTCAGCCTTTGCATTTATTCTTTGTATTAAAAAATACAATGCTGCTCTTAGCCCATGCTTTCATCTGTGGATGCGTTTGCCATTTTATGCTGTTGCCTCTAGCTACTGTCTAGAAACTTAGGGTTTGCCTCAGAGAAAGTGAACTATTCAGTAAACTGAAGATAATTTTCTCATTATTTTCATTTTATAAAAATAAATCCTACATACTTTCAGGAAGACTGAATTCAATTCTATATGTTGTTCTTTATTCAAAGTATATGCTCCTTTATGGAAGAGTAGCTTCTGCCTATTATGTTCAGTTTGTTTAAATAAACTCTCTGAAAAATCTTCTAGCACCTGCAAAAGAACAGAAAGGTTTATCTTGTCTGCCTCAAATCTAGTTAAGCTTGTTAATAGATGATGCTGGACTAGACACTGTCAATAAGCTGAACACTTCAAGGTTTTGTTCCCAATCTCTGGCATGGATCTTGAGATATTTGAAACCACAGAGAATCTGCTTGGATCTGAAAATGTGTTGAAAAGACTTGAGTTATGACCCAAAGGGTCTGGTTCTCAGCTGCTATGTGGCAGAACTAAATGCGAGTGACTTTGTTGTAGTTGGCAGTGAGGCAGAAATAAGAGCTCTTAAAATGAAGGACAACTAGAACTCAATGCAGGTTATGATGGAAAAATATTTATTTTACTGTCTAAATGAAATAAGAAATTAAACTCTTAAGTATGCTATTAAAAATAATCAGCTGCACATAAAAAATGGCAACATTTAAAACATTTTATTAGCCAAATGTTTCTTGATTAGTGTTTCGTGGCAGGTGAATGAGATCAATTCTGAGTACTTTTTTAAAGCTGCAGATGATTCCTGCACCAATTTCTACTTTCTCCTTTTTTGTAGCTACATCATACCCTTGGAAACATATTTAATAATGGCCATTTGAAACATAAATGATTGTCACTATAGCTTTCAAGGGTCTCTGCTCTTTACTCAGCATAGGAACATTTAAGAGTGGATCAGTTCCTGTTACGTGGCTTCATTATTCACTGCTGAGTGACAGATACAGGAAACTGAGGAGAATGACTTAGCTTTGATGTGGTTTTTCCTTGCATGAGATGACTTGTGCTGTCACTGACCAAAATCAGCGACCTGGCCATTGATCTCTGCCGTTTGCCATTGGGAATTCTACAGGTTCCTTAGCAGAAGCTCTTACTAATGGACTTGCATCCATTTTTAAATCTAGTTAATTGCAGTTTGGGTAAATTTGTTTTATTGTGGTTTCTTTTTATTAAGCCATTGGTTCCTTTTGCAAAACAGATTGAATTGTTAGCACTTGACATTCCTTTTTTCCCATACGGAGAGGAGGAAGTAGAAATGAAAAGCCAGAAGACAAGGTTAGCACCCAATATTGCAGGGAAAATGATTGCATTAGCACTTCAGACAGTGCTTTTCCCCTGTAGAAAATAACTGAAGTATCAGAGTGATACATGAGGCTGAGTGAGAGATTCTTGCTCTACTCTACCCTGAATGACAGGGGAGGTAACCCACACCTTGAGTCCCTGTCTTAGAAAATGAAGTGATTCATTTTACCCCATCACCCTCAACAAGTCCCTTTAGCTTTCAGTGAGTGGAAAAGGGGGCTGTGAATGCCTCCCCGTGGGTCTTGTGTAACTTATCTCTTGTGGCTTTGGGACTCAGGTATTTCAGATGGAGGGCAGCACAGGAGCTTGACTTGGTGCTGAAAAGTGAACTGATAAAGATTAGATGACAAAGAGCTCTTATCAGTTCTTGTGGTCACTGTCAAAGGGGCTTTGCATATCATTAGCGAAACTCAATTGCCTTGACATCTAATCTAATCTTGTAATCTAATTGTGACAGTTGAAGTCTCAGCACCTGAGGCATAATTGGTAGAGTTCAGCAAAATGTTTCTTGGAATTTGGCTCCTTCTCTGCTTACAAGTCTAGATGTATGAGACTGTGAGGTGCAGAGTGTGGCAGGGCCTTTGGCCTCATCTATATCCAGAGGTTAGTTACTGTCTTTAGCAGCTTGTCCTGATTTAGTTGAAACTACTGCTGTGGACCTGTGGGAAAAAAAACTGTTGGGCAAGTGCATCTGCTTTCAGCCTGTGGCTCCTGCCTGCCTACAGCCTTAGAAGTGGTGGTGTGCCTGCTGCTCTACTACTTTAGTCCAGGTGCATGAAGCAGGAGTTTGGCCTTGCACGTGACTCTGAACCAGGTGTCCAGACACATCGCCGTGGCTGTCATTAAGTCTGACTTGTGCTTGTTTTGCTGTGGTAACTGGCTCTGGTTTTAACAGTGTCCATAGCATCGTTGCTACCATGGCAAGGTAGCTGCTAAGCCATCGTTGTGGCTTCATCTCATCACTGAAAAGGGACCTTGTGCACTCCCTAACCTCAAACTCCCATTCCTAGCTCGGTTTCTTCATCTCTGGAGTAAGCTGTCCTTTTCTATTTCTGGAGTCCCCTATTTTTCATACTGTGCCAAATATAAATTACACAGAGAGTAGGTACATGGACAGGTTCCCAAGAGGTCATCTAGAGAGTGGATTTATAGTGTGGTAGCTGACTATGTGGATATCCAGCAGTAAATGTGAGGTATGAGTGTGCCTGTATCTGTATGAATAGAGTCTGACAACTGAAAACAAAGTCCAGCCGTATGAACTTGATAGCTCATCTTTAGTGGATAATGTTTAGGAAGACATAACTTGACCCTTTATGTCAAGTTGCCTGCAGGTAAATCTCTTGACTTCTGTAGGGGAAAGAAGGTTGGTGTGTTCTCCTAAATATAATAACATTCTTACAGAAGAGCTTGTTGCTCCAGGGAATATTTTTGCAGTCTAACTCAAAGTAACTTGCAGAGGGCATGCTTAGCTTACATAGGCAGAAGAGTAATGTTAAGCTTCTTGTGATCAGTACAGGCAATGGCAGAGTGCTCCAGAGAACTTGCCCGTTCTGAAGTATCAAAGGGCCATCTTGATTATTTCTTCTGGCTTCTTCAGTCTCTACTGAAATGGGTAATGAGTTTCACAGTGATGCCTAGAAGCCTCTCTGTGGTGGCTGGGGTTATCCAGTGGCATAAACCTCAGAAAGGCTCGCTTGGCAGCAGGAAGGGCAGGAGTGCTGTTCCTCATTTATGACCAACCACATTTGTCTTGCTGTTTCCTAAGCCCTGAGGCAATTCACTTGTTTTTTAGACCTCCTTCTTTGTAGAAAAACAGTTCACCTAAAAAGCAGGGGGAAATTTATTTGAGGAGGATACTGCAAGTTGAGTACGAGGGAAGCAGGGCTACTTGTGTTGACCTGTTATTTTGGGATTTTTTGAGGTTTTTTCTGAAATACTTGGTGTTAATCGTTGCTAGTATTTTACACACGTTCATGTAAGTCATTTAGGCACATTTATTGACTGTTACTGGGAAACAACTGCTGTTATCCAGAGCTGGCTGTTCCTGCTGAGTGTTCATCATGTTCTGAGCCAGACTTTGCTCTCACTTCAGAGAAAAAGCAATAAGCAGTTGAGTTGCAATAATACCTTATGGTAAAGTAAGATTAATTTAAGCAAAACAGAAATCTCAAAATAAGCAGATGAAATGTGTAGAATTTATCAGAAATGAAAATGTGTCCAAGTTGAAAAAAAAGTTACAGATAAAATGTCTGCTCATCTATCAGCTGTATATGTGCTAAGATAATTGAATCCTTGAAATGTTAAAATGGCTTTGAGTTAAGTTTGTGAACAGGGCAGTGAATGAAGCTTCCTTCTTCAAACAAATTATGTTTCAAAGTGTTAGTTAATATATCTGCAAAAAGAACAGGTTTATTTCTCCTCTGTTTCATTTTAAAGCCTTGACAATTGTATATCACTTATAAAGCACCTAATGTGCCTGAGGAGCAGTGTATTTGTTCTGAGATGGAGCTTTCCTCTGAGGAGCACCTGTACTGTAACTGAGGAACAGCACAAGGCTTCCTTTAAATGAGATCCATTCTCTGGTAGTGCCTGGTGTCAGAGCTGCTCCTTGCTGGCTTCCCTTGGCTGGGCATAGCTCGGGCACACAGAGGTGCCCTTGGCTTTCCATGGCAGCCTGCAGGGCTCCGGTGCCATTGCAGAGGGGAGCTCCAGCTTCCCAGGCTGTGCCATGATTGTGCTGCTGGGAGCTGGGGCAGCCTCACGTGTGCTTTTTGTGGAGCAGTTGAGGAATTTATGTGCTACTGAATACTTTGAATGTTTTTGCCTTAACGTGATTGTAAAAAAGGTGTTTTCAGGCAACAAATTATATAGATAGGGTTTTGTGTAGGAAACCATAACTTCCAGCCTACTCAATTGCTTCATTTGAGCATTTGTAACTTTCTCAGGCTGTCGAAAGTAGCTGTCAGCTCTGTATCTTTGCATGTCAGGCAGATTTCTGATTTAGCTGCTTGAGTAATAAAGGTGGCTCTGTGCCTTTGAGAGGTGGCTCCCCACGTGGATGTTAATGTTGTGCCTTTCTGATATTGCTGGAGTTGATGGCTGGTGCCCACGGGATGTGCCTGAGAGTATGTGGTGGAGGAGAGGCAGGATGTGCCTGACCTGTGGAGATGGGCAGGTGTAAGGGCTTCAGTAGTGCCTTCCAGTGTGCTCACATGGACTCAGGCCACGTCCATAGGCAGCCTCTGCAGACAGCAGGTTAAAAGTCTTTGGGAAAAAGTCAACCTCTAAATTGAACTATTCACTAGCTGGGTGCCAGTGTATAAAAACTGTTGGAATAAATGTGTCTGGTAGTTAACTTATCTCAGTGTGGAAAAGGGGGAAACATCTTCTTTAAAACTTCTAAGACTATAAACTCCTGCTCAGAAAGATTTCAAGCTGAAGTGATCTGTCATTGAATTGTTGTACATGTTCTTGGTCCAGCTGTGTTTCAGGAGACTGGATTACAACAGGAAAATAGATCTCCTTGTACCTGGAAGTGGCCTACTGATTTGTTCTTGGCTAGTGAGTGCTCAAAACTTTCAGGCACTGATGATCCGTGTACTTTTGGGGAACTGTTGCAGAAGGCATTTTCCCCATTTGCAAAACAAGTTTGCTGCTATGTCAAAATGGTCAAGAGATGTTTCAGAGCAGTAGTGGTCATATTTAAGTCACTGGGGGACAAGTTTTGTCCTGGTTGGCTGAAAAAGAAGTGACTTCATTTAAAGCTTCACATACTGAGAGTTGTGCATTTCATTTTAACATTTTTATGTAGACCAACCACATGTAAGAAATAATTTCAGCATCTTGAAGATGAGATGTTTGCACAGAGAGCTATCTTATGAAAAAGCTGAGAGGGATTTGGCTGTCCTACTTTGGTAGCTGGCGTTCTGAAGTGTCAAGGATAATCTCCTAGTTCTTTCCATAGGGAGAAATGAAGATGAAATGCAAGATACGCAGTTATTCTTCTAATTATGTGTGCAAGTATTGCCCTTTTTATTTTTTAATGTACTTAACAATACGATAATTTAGATCCAAAATGCTCAAGTTACTTTAGATCTTTTTTCCTCCATCTTTTAGATTGCGAAGAAGACTCGAACGCCAACTTCTGGCCCGGTGATCACCAAGCTGATATTTGCAAAACCAATCAATAGCAAAGCTGTTACAGGGCAGACCACTCAAGTGTCACCAGTCATTGCAGGTTGTACTACTTTGACTTGTTTTGCTTTACCATTTTTTAAAGGCTTTTCAAAGAAATGGTAATTGTAGAAATTCTTCTGTCTCAACGATTTTACTGCAATTTCTGTCAAAGTACCTCAAGCAATTGAAAAAAAAAATCAGAAAACTTTTTGGGTAGCTGCAGATAAATTCAGTTGTTGGTACCTTTATACTTAGCTCGTTTAGAAAAATCTTTGTAATTGCAAAATTGCTTTTACTGCAAGGTACTTTTACTTTGTGGATTTTGGGGAGAAGAAAAAAGTACCCCAGAGCCCCAGAAAAGATTACTTGATAAACAGAAAGTATTTGTAGCAACATTATATAAATACACAGGGGAGAGGGAGACACATGCTTTTGTATTACTTTAATCTGCTTATAGTCGGACTTAAAGGTAATACATGCAAGTAACAGAAAAAAGTGTTTGAGTGAAGAAAGTGAAGAAAGCTGTGTTGTTTTTGTTAAGTTGCTCACCTCCTTTAAAAATAACCATCGCAGAAGTGTCTAAGAAAGTAATTAAGGCAAATAAAAAATGGTCTTTTTCTTTGGAAAACAAATCTATGTATCCTTAAAAAAAAGCCCAACCAACCACAGAACAACAACAAAAACACCACCAAAATTAAAGAAAAAACCACAGTGTAATACCTTGTTTATAATGGCAGCGTATCTGTTGCTAAACATCTTAGACATCTAATTTTTCTGAAAAAAACAAATGTAGGGAGCTAGAGTCATTTTTAGAGCTTTGAGGGATGTCTTTAACTGCTTACAGATTGATCAGCCTAAGTAGACCAAAAATCTTTTCCACATGTTTAAACAAATTTGTTAAGTCTTTACAGCACTGGGACTTGAGCTGGTTTTTAAAAGGGTGCAACTCTCTCCTGTATTCAAAACACTGATAGATGCCAGTGAATGGCACATAGCTGTAACAATCTTTTTCTTGAGTTGTCAGGCTGCCTGCAGCCTGACCTGTGTTTCAGGTGAAAGAGGGATTCCCCATCCCATTCCCCAGTTTGTCCCCTTTCTCAAATTCCCTACCAAATATACAGACCTTTAAGAAGATTGCTATGCTTATAAATACTTGAATTAAGCTGTTTGTGTGTTCGAAAAAACAATCCAAACAAACAAAAAACCCAACCCAAAAACATTAGAAATGACTTTAAATTTCTAAATTTAAAAATTGACTTTAAATAGTTTTTAAATCAGTATGTTGAAAAATCACCTGTGCCTGAGCTTGTGAGAGAAGCATCACTGAGAGTTAAAGTTGCTTCACTAACTGAGAGGGACATCTTTAAATATCGGTTTTTCCCTCACCATTCCAAACAGCCAGCACAGCTTGCCAGCTTTGAGAGGCTGGCATCATTTTAGGGAAGGTGTAACATTTGTGGTTTGTGTTTTGATTTTATATGCATATTTTCATGAATTTAATAAATATTTTTAATTGGCTGGAAATTCCTGCAAGCTGAGGTGGAAGTTGTAAATTTGAAAGACTTGTCAATATAAGCAACCGGATTCTGTTTAGGAAGCTGATGCCAAGGGGTACAGAGGAGATGTAGTGAGAAATGGAAAGCTGTCACCAAGAAAATAACTCAAAGGATTGAAACCTCTAGATGGTGAAAATCCCCACAGACTGACGTTCTTCAGGTTGCGTGTGACTTTAGCAGCTGCTGGCAACTATCTGTGCTGTTAGTTAGACTGCACAAAAGTGGTTATTTTAGAGCACATAGACCTCAGAGGAAATCAGCTTTTCATGAGGATAGTGCTTTTTCTTGTTAGTTCCAGTTGACTTTAATTGTTATGCCACTAGTTGATTTTGGATGGAAAAGTTATGCTGGTATTTGTTTGTTTGTTTCTTATTTTTATAAATGTAGTACAAGAGAATGGGTGACAGAAGCTATGACAGAAATGAGTCTGAACCAAAGTGGAGCAGAGGAAAGCTCAGTGGTCAAGCACTCTTTGGAAAGAAACTTAGAAAGTATGGAAAAAAAAATCTGTTTTCCATTCTGGGAGTTTTGCAATATTCCTGAAACTGATGTCATGATTTGGAGCTGCTGTTTTTGATGTTTAATCTTCTTTGGCATTGTAAAAAGAGAGAGAATTTATGACACACATGAAAACATGGGTGGTAGTGTGAGTAAAAACTGTTAGGCAGTGAAAGAAACAGTCATCAACAGAGGGGAAAAAAACCAAAACCAAAAACCTCAAAGTTGATTGTAGATAGACCAAACACCTTTTTCTTGGTCACTGTAACACAGCTCATTTTTGATGGCTGTGGTTTTAAAGGAAGTAGTCCCCCACAGATGCTCAGTTTCTCTGTACATTGGCAGCAGCCCAGGGCTTTCCCAGGAAACTGCCAGCTGGCTGGGTGTTTGTGTGTGGTGCAGGTGTATTGGGGGGCTCTGCTCCTCAGGATGCTGTCCTGGCTGTCAAGAATTATCAGCTGAATGACACAGAAAGCTCAATGTGCATTTTGGCTCTTTTTTAAAGCCTGAGCAAACTGTCTTTTTAGTTGTAATAATGGCAATTATTTTCTTCTTTGTTGCTAAATCTAACTTAAAGAATGCCAGTGTGCTTCCTGCCAGGTCATACACTCAGAAGTAGGGCTCAATTGCACAAATGGCAGGGAAAACTTGGCTTTAAAAGTTAATGTGATCAGGGATAACTGGAGCTGATGGTATCTTCATTGTTTATAGGTAGGGTTTTTTCACAGTCTGCTCCAGGGACACCACCAAAGACAATAACGATCTCTGAGAGCGGAGTCATTGGATCATCTCTGAGTACAGCAACACAGCAGACACCGAATAAAATAGCTATCTCACCACTCAAATCCCCCAATAAGGTAAGGACCTGTTCTGGCTGCAGCCTTCTATCCCTCCTGCGCAGTGGTCTGAATGGAGCTCTCTGTCTTTGCTACAAGCTGTTTATTATCTCTCCAGAGATAATAAACACATTTCCAGAGTCCATAAAAATATCTCCAGAGTCTCCATTTCGCATCACAATGCTCTGTGGTAATGCCTTAATTTAGATTTTTTTCAACTGGCTCCCCTACTATGGTTTTAAGTGGATATGCATTACTGCATAGTTTCCCATTCCTGCCATTTCTTGCCATCCCCTAAGCATCCATTCTGAGAGCAGCTGTTCCCTCTTAGCCAAGCACTCAAACTATTTTTAATGCCTTTATAAAACGTCAACAGGCTGTTTAACAGGAGACCTCAATAATATTAACAGGTCAGCGCTTATTAACCATTGCCTGCTACTGCACAGGCAATTTAGTCTTCCCTGATCACTTCTAAAGTAATGAGATTTGCAATGGTCCTTGACAAACACAGAGCTGGAGATTTGGCACAGGTCAAGGTGACGCTTGTGGTTTAGATTTGATAATTGTCTTGAGAAGAGGAATATTGCTGGAGAAAGGGAGGTAGGGGGACAAGATGCACAGTGCAGGCAAACTAAATACCACGTATGAAAAGCAAAGTCAGAATAAAGAATTCTTTTAGTTTGGCTGTGTTTTAGTGATGTAATGTTTACACAGATGGAGCAAATGACTTGTGTTTGACGATTATTAGTAGGAGAAGCAACATAACGAAGAAGTTAATTTTGATTCTAAGGTTACTTTTTTTAACCAGGAGTGAGTGTGAGATGACTCTTTAGGGTTACATCTTGAATTTACTGTAGATAAGTAATTCTAACTATCTGATTTTTCTTAAAACGTAAGGAAGTTTAGAACAGAAAGTAGAAAACCAGCCTTGGAAGGGGTGTGGTTATACAAAGTGTTCAAACACTGCACTCTGCAGAGATGTGGTCAGAAGACTGGATCTCTGTGGGAAACTGCAGTGTGAGTTTCAAAGTACTGATGTTCTTACACTTTGACTGAATCAGTAGTGTGAGATGAGGTTTTCTTTTTCTTTTTCGCAGCTTTTCTTTAAAATTTCCATTTATGATGAAATAGTCATTGTACCAGTTATAAAGCTTTTATTTAGAAGATCCCACTTGACAATGCTCAGGCTTCAATGGGATAGTTTCCTTAAAAAAAAAAACCCAACAAAATGAATGAAAAGACAACCCCTCACTCCCACCCGGATGCTGTGCTAGGTTTCTGCAGGAGCCTTTTGGTGCTGGAAACAAATGGTGCCTTCAAGTTCCTAAGGGGTCTATTTGCCATTGTTGCAGCTGGACCCGTGTGTGAGCTGTGGTTGAATGCAGTCCTTTGTTCACAGAAAGAGCTCTGTTCTGATGGAGAGCTGTACTGTCCTGAGGAGGGGAATGTGTATGTACAGGGTCCTGTATCCTGCGCAGAGGTTTAAACTGCTTTTTGTTTTGCCAAGCAGCTAACAGTGGTGTCAGTGGCCTCCCAGCCTCCCAACTCCCCCCAGAAGACGGTGGGCGTCCCACTGAATGTAGCGTTAGGACAGCAGATCCTCACAGTGCAGCAGTCAGCACCTTCCTCCCCTGGGAAGGCTGTAGTCAACCACACAACCACCCAGGTACAGACTGACTTTCCTTTGTCTTCTGGTGTGTCTGTGTCATTGCTTGCTGGAAACTGGAGTGTTGGACCACAGGATGGCAGCTGTCCATCTGATGGTGTTCTTGGAGTGGTGTTTGCTTAGGAATTGGCAAAAGTATTGCCGTGAGAAGCATATACTTCTTCAGTTGAGGGGTGCAAACCATTGCAAGCCCATACAAGGGCATACTGTTAGAAAGCAGCTTTCCAACCTGGAAAGCCCCACTTGGTGCAAATTCTTGTTTCTATATACTGGATCTCCCAGGTCACCTGAAGAACTCTGTGACACAAGGAGGAGTTCTTTGGGTGGTTCTCTTTCTTCTGCCAATGTTTCTATGCCACTGCCTAGGGCTGCTTTCCAGGTGTTTCTGAGATTTGCAGCAGTGGAGTTCGTATTCCTGCTGTAGAGGTCTGCATAAGCAAGACACCATGGGCTGAAACCTAAAGAACTAGAAATTATTAATTTCCTGTGTCTCATTTCTAGAAAAACGGAGTTTTCTGTAATAGCTTTTATAAATAGTTTTGCATTAGTAAATCACAAGACAAAACTGACCTTTCTTACAAACTACAGTTTTTACTGTTTTCCTCTTTTGTGATCTTGGGTGAATCTTTTTCTGTCATAATATCTGTACTCCTGTTTTGGTAAACATGAAGGGATGTGTATGGGTGCAAATATATCCAGAACGTGGATATTGCTGGGAGTGGACATGTACAGCATGAGACCAGAGATTCAGAGTCTTATCTTACCATTACAGGAGATAATGGGAATGCTGATATGTGGATGTAGACACCATTGAGATTTGAATTTTATTTTTTTTCCCCAGAGAAAACTGTCTTTTGAAATAGTTGTTGAAAGGTTAAGTCTCTGTAATGCAAGCATCCTAAGTGAGAAAATTGAGATGTCTGTGGGGTATACATACTGAGTTGTGATCCAAAGCTATCTGACACAACACAAGGGCTTCACCTGTCTTTACTAAGCTCAAGAACATGCCTTTAGAAGAAACTGTCCCTTGAATTTTACAATTTTCCCAATTATCCTTGGATGGCAGTCTCTAATTTGTGTGCTAGAGAGAACTTTGCCCATACTGGTCTCCCTTGGATAATATCTCTGACTGTGCTTGCACATAATGCTTATTTTGATGCTCTGGCCTGTTACGGTTTCAATGTATTAGGAAAAAATAAAAAATCCCAAGAAAACACCTTTTAGAAGACCAGGGTTGTATTTCTAGTAAAATGTGTGCAAATTGAGATTTCATTCGTGTAGTTGCTGAAAGCTGGGGAGCTGGGAAAATGGTCTCATAAGAATTCACATCATACTGTCAAATGTAATACTTAAAAACTTGATGTCAAGGACAATATGCTTAATAAAAATAGTAAAAAATAATGAGATTAAAAAGCTGAGCGCTAAAAGAAATTAGATGGAAGGAGGAAAAGGAAGAAATCAAGGTTTGAGGTTGAGCAACTCTGGAAAAAGAGGCTGTTATCAAACCAGTAGACTTATGAATGTGTATAAATAAAACAAAACTTTCTTGTTATTAGTTTGTAGTTTGAGAAGAGTTTGAAATATGAACTTTTACAAATTCCAGGTATACTGATCCTCCAGCTGTAAGGTAGCACAGGTCTGCTGAGCTCCCTTTCTTTCACCATTTTGCCTTTTTTCTTAATGAATTTGTTTTGCTACTCCTCATTGTTCTTGCTTCTTTCATTTCTCAGCTTGTACTCTTCCTGATGTCCATCAGTTTAAGGATTCTGTTTTGTTTTCCTCTCCAGGGCTGCACAGTGATTTCTGTGGATTAATCACAAACTATCTTAACAGGACATATCTGTACACATGCAGATAAATCATGCTGCAGGCCAGCACAAGCTGCTCTGCAAGTTCTTACCATGTGCTTTTAATTGTAGGAATATTTCTATGTTTGGTTGTTTGATTGTGGAAAACAAGCTGATCCATGTTCTCTGTAGTCACCTGAAATAGTTTTGGCAGATGTTGTATCTGGCAAAGTGGACTGAGTCACCCTACTCATGTAAATACTAGTTTACTCTGGTGTTTGGTGTAGAGCATTGAAAATGGAACTGAGTTTACTCTGAGCTGTTGAGAGGCATTTAATCTCTTTGCATCTGTTGTACTTTTGAAAGTAAAAAGGGGGTAACTGACTTCCCTCCCAAGGGTGTGAGTGGTGTGCTAGAGTTGCTCACTAACGAATTGAGAAATAAACATGCTGATGTTCTTTCTGCCTTTGTACAAGTAACTTCATGCTGTCTGTGTTGGCTTAACAGGCTGTGAAATCAGCAGTGCAGACCATTACTGTAGGAGGAGTGGGTACATCTCAATTTAAGACAATTATTCCCTTGGCAACTGCACCCAATGTTCAGCAGATTCAGGTACCTGGAAGCAAGTTCCATTATGTCAGACTCGTTACTGCCACAACAGCCAGTAGTTCAACCCAATCTGCCAGTCAAAATCCCAGTACAAATACTCAGCCTCTGCAACAGGGTAAGTGCTGGTGGTAAGATACTGTCTGAAGCTTCTGTTGGGTTTTTCTTTCATGTTTGTTCTGTAAGGATTAAAATGAATACATGACAGAGATCTGTGAAGACTGCCAGATGTACTTGTTTTTGTGGTAAGATTTCTATAAATTCCATACTCTGCTGCTAGCTCTGGTTTGTATGTGAAAATGCTCCTTTGTGTCAAATTGCTCTGCAGTTGGGCCTGAATCCTGGGAGCATTTTAGGTTGCTTTTCCCTACTTTACCAGATTTGTGGGTGGTTCGTGGCAATTCCCGTCTTCTCTATATGAAAAATGTGAAGGTGGGACAGCCCACAAGCATATTGTCAAAACTCCTGTAACATGAAGAAACTTCCATGTAAATTGCTTTAGAAGTGCCAGATGTTTTTTCTGTCCATGCTTTTCAGAGCTGTGATGGAATAAAAGATTTCAAAGGGAAAAGGGCTGTAAGGGAAGT
Organism: Rhagologus leucostigma; assembly: GCA_013397725.1. Classification (NCBI taxonomy): domain Eukaryota; kingdom Metazoa; phylum Chordata; class Aves; order Passeriformes; genus Rhagologus; species Rhagologus leucostigma. The sequence continues at coordinate 623,670 of VZTD01006000.1, forward strand.
CCAGTGTCCAGAGGAGGTCTGCACCCAGACTGGTTTCTTACGCCATTGCCGTGAAATGTGTGCACACACTCTTGTGCCAAATACCTGTTTACAAAGGTGTTTTTTTAGACCCAAGTGTTGCATTCCATGAGTTACAGTGTTCAGTACCTCTGTTTTATGCGCATGTGAAAGTTTGAAGGGCTGAACTGTGGACTTGGAGTGACTAACACACATTCGTATGATGTTGTTTCTTGACACCAGCAAAGCCCGTGGTGGTGAATGCGACCCCAGTGCGTATGTCAGTTCCCATAGTACCAGCACAGACTGTGAAACAGGTGAGCTAAGTTTAAATCATGTAATATTCCTAACCTGTTTTGGCTGGACAAGAAAAAAAGTCTGCTTCCAGCTCTGTAATCAAATGTTCTGTTAAGAAAAGCGTGTTCTGAATGAGTCAAACACTAGTTTCATAAAGACCTCTTTTTTCTCCAGGTGGTGCCCAAACCAATCAACTCAACTTCTCAGATAGTCACTACTAGTCAGCCCCAACAAAGACTTATCATGCCAGCCACTCCACTGCCACAGATCCAGCCCAACCTCACCAACCTCCCCCCAGGCACTGTGCTGGCACCAGCCCCTGGTACGGGAAATGTCGGCTATGCAGTCCTTCCAGCTCAGTATGTCACACAGGTATGGTCTTTTGCAGAAACGGTTAAGGAAATGCTGCTCTTGTGGAACATTCTGCCTTCCTCTTAAAGGTTCCTGCTCCGTGACTGTCACCTGACACTGAGGCAACAGTTTCTTTTAGGCACCCTTGGCAGAATGATGATGGCACTAAATCATAGTTGCAATTGAAGCTTTATTTTCTCAACAGGTTTCTTTGTTAGCTATTCTTATAGCACAGGGTTTCTATAAGCAGAATCAGCGTAGTACAATTTTGAGTAGCGTAATACGGAATTTACACTACAAGCTTACTCGAATCACCTAGATCTCAGTTTGGAATTTCTTATCACCTAGACCCTCTGCATACTTGGTCAGATCTTGATACACAGTTTGCTTCATCACTTTAACAATCATAACCTAGACTTGAAAAATCATATAAAGGAGTACAAGTCACTCGGTCCTCGGAGGAAGCAAATGTCATTGGAGGTGACCCTGGCCACTGGTGGTTGCAGGGCTCAGTGTCCAGCAGCAGTTCCAGTCCAGGTTCATCACTTAGGACTTGGAACAGCTTGATTTTATAACTGTTCTCTGTGTCCTGTTACACTTCCCTGTTCTGTGACAGTCACCACCACCTGGTTGTCTGGATGCCTGAGACCTTCACAGCCAGTAAGGAACAGAGTAACTGGCCTGGTGCCCAGGAATCCTGAGACCTGTAGTGAAGGGAAGAAGAAATCCTATTGGTTTGTCTGCTTGGTTCACAGGACCTTCAGGGCCTGATGATGAGGAGAAAGAGAGCATATAAGTGACCTGCTTGGTCACAGAGTATGGCTGTTTTCATTATAAAATAGTGTTAGTTAATGCTAAGCACATTGCCAGGGGCCAGAAGCAGCTGGTACCAGGCACCCTGACTGAGGCCAAGGGATTAGTTTTTTGCTCTTTGCCAAGATCTGACCAACGTTCAGCATAAAAAAGAGAATAAATGAAACATTCTGCAGAAGGATGGTTTGTAGAAACAAGGAATCTGATAGCTCCTGGCCTTACTTGTGCCAGCCTGGTTTCTGGTTGCCTTTTGGTTTTGTCACAGTTGCAGTTTGACCCTGAAGATGGTTACTGTGTCCTCGCAGTCTAGTTCTGCAAATTTTACTTAAACTAGCATCTGTTGGACCTCTCCTCTGAGGTTTGTGTTCCAGTCACAACCTGTCCTCTTTTGCCTGGCCTCATTATAGGTCCATATCTTGCTGTGTGCCAGTCTGTCCCCAGAACCTGTCCCAGCAGGAGCAAACAGCTGCTTGTAGGTAATGCTAAAGAAAGTAGCCCAGAGCAGTTTGGCAGATTCTTATGAGATTTTGTTTTTTAATGTGAAAAATAAGTGGTGGGTTCAGGTATGCAGAGGAGTTGGAATGCAAACCATTTTGCTTACTTTCATAGTAAGTGGCTTATATATAAAGGAAGCTACTAATTTGTGCAGGAAGTGATTCTGCTCTGTTAGGGGGAAAACGAACATGTTTTTAGGAGCAGGAACTGTTTGTGGTCTGAATAGTTCTGTGTGTTATCCCTGTCATCTGTATGGATCTAGACACTGTAATAGACAACAAAAATATAATCTAAAATAGTATCTTTATGCTAAGCATGGAGACAGGAGGTTGGCACCTGGTCCAAGTTCTGTAAGTGTCTAAAAGTGTACTTAGAAGCAAGTTATTTTTATAGCAATATCTGGAAAGCTAATTTAAAGACTAGCTACAAATCCTCCTGTGTATACCTTAATTTCTTTTATGTCAGGCATTAACCTTTTTGTTTTGTTAGCTACAACAGTCGTCGTATGTATCTATAGCGAGCAACACTGGCTTCACAGGGACATCCAGTGTCCAGTCCCAGGCACGGCTGCCATTTAATGGGTAAGTGTTTGGAAAAAAAAATCCCAAAACCTGTAGAATAGGCTGCTTGAATAAGCATGAGGTATTGGAGTTTGGTTTGGGGAATTCTCCAAGACACTCAAGTCTGCTGTGGTGTGGTTATTACCTCTGACTGAAGGGTGTGGATCTCTCTGACAATTGAGCCAGTCTCTTGATCAAAGCTGTGCTTTCCTTTCTGTTTTTTGAACTCATGTAGCAGGAAGTTGACCCGAAAGCTCCCTATTGCTCATTTTTTTATTTTGCAACAGCACCTATAAGCTACAGGTCTCAACTATTTCTCAACATTGCTGCAAAGAGGTTCTGGACAACATAGAAGCTAAATGCTTAACACATGCGGAAATTCAGCCAAACAGCAAAATGGATCCTGATAGGAGGCTTTGGGTTTTTTCAGTCTTGCATTTTTCCTTTAAGGATGAAAATAACAGCTAACATATATTATTTTCCCTTTGCCAATCCAGCAGGCTTAGCTGTTCTGCACAGTCCTTTAGTGTTACTGTTTGCTGGAAATTGTGAACATGAAGGTGCTTTTTGTTGCTGCAGCCTCAACTGATGCAAACTAATCCCAAATCCCGATGCAGCTATTCAAATGAACGGGTTTGATTTAATCTCCCTGGTATTACGTGCAGAAATTGCTGGATAGGGATGGAACAAATCTCATCAGAAGCGATTAGTGTCACAAAATCCGAGTTTTAGGAGGAGTTAAAGACTGTGTCTACTATAAAATTTATCTATAAACTGAATAGCGTAGTTTGGCTTGCTTTCCCGTTATTCCAGAGGGGATATTTTTTTGTTTTTTGGGATTTTTTTTAATTCCGAGTAGAACAAAAGAAAAGGCACGATCATGTTGTGTGAATCTTGGTTGGATCTGGTCCCACTGCACGTGAAGGGATTCTGGGAAAGGTTTCCCTGACTCCAGTTTTTAGTTATGCTTCCTCTAGCTTTAAAGCCTAATTTCTACTTTAGGCATACATCCAAATTTGCAGCAAATAATCCATCTCTTTCTGGGTTGGAAAGGCACTATTTATAATAGTTACTTAAACACACTCAGCCAAAAACCTAATGCAAGGGAAATATAAAGACTTTTCCGAAGTTTTTATTATGAGCTGTTTACATGAATTTAAAATAGGAAGAAACTGATAAAACTGTGTATATATAAATGCCCTTTTCCCCCCACAGAATAATTTCTTCTGAGTCTGCAAACCGCCCCAGGAAGCCTTGCAATTGTACTAAGTCTCTGTGTTTGAAATTGTAAGTACAGCTTGGTACAGTTTCTGTCTTTTGAGCCTTACTTTTAACATCACAAATGTATGCCAAGTATCAGAATATAATGGTTTTAAGTATGTCAGAAATTTTTTGTCTAGGTGCTGATTTAAGCTGGATATTGGTAGAGATGTTGCAGAGCCCGTGTAATTTTGCAACTCCTGTGAGCTATATGGACCGTAACATTTGAAAATGTCTGATTTTGCACCATGCACCTTATTGCATGGTGGAGCAAATTCCACTCAGTGGCTCTGGTTGCCTTGTTGGTAATATGAGTGAAATGGCATCTCATGGTATCATTTGTGGGTATTTACTATACTTTGGTGAAGTGTATCAGTAATACCATGCTGGCTCAAATACTTCAGAAAAAATGGGCTGTGTATATTTTATTAAAGGACTAAATAGACAAGTGATTTTTCACTGATAGGTCTGACTCTTGCTTATCCATGAGATATTTTGCTGTTCCATTCCGTGTATTTGTAAGAATTTGACACAAAAGCATTTGAAGCTGAGGAGAGTTTCTTCACCTTGAGGCAAAGTCAGTTTACTGATATTTTTGGGACAGGAGTGGGAGGAGATACTGAAATTAATCTGTGGTTCCCTGAATCCTAGTCAATGAAGAGGAAATCAGGGGTGTGGTACTTCAAGGGGAAGTGATGCAATGACATCTGAACCCAAGTTTAAGAAGTTTGTTTAAACTTTTAAGCTTGGGTGTCTTTTTGTGTAGTGCACCCCACCTCTATATGGGGAGATCTGCCCTGTGCTTCCTAGTCTCAAACTTGTCTGTTGCACGGCAGGAAGATGTGCAACTGCTTTGCAGATATTTTACGTACGTGACTGACCTCACAGTGCCCAATGTACGTTAGATGTGTAGGGTTTTAGCTTTTGGTGCCTGAATGTGCCCTAGGAATTCTGGGACAATAATGGCATCGCTGGTGATACTTTGCACCTATAGAATGCTTTTCTTGTAAATCACTGTCATTGTATCTTCAAGTGGTGGGGCATTGATGCAGAGCAAATGGTTATTTCGCTCTGGCACAGGTGCTTTCTCACTAGTAAAACCTTTTTTCTGTCTGGAGGGGAACTTATTTTTTCCCAAATGCACATTGAAGGTAGGCACAGAGCCCAGTCTGCAAAGAAGTGACCTCAGTTATTTGCTCACTCATGTTCTGGATTGATGCTGGCACTGTTTTGGAAACCACAACTATTCCACTGCTGAATTTTGAAAAAGAAAGGAGAGATATTACACGTTGTAAAAGCTTTTGATTTAGTTTGTCCCTGGGACCATTCAAGATGCTAAAAATCTCCAAAATCCAGTTCAACCTGATGAAGGGTTGTAGTGGACTCCAGGGCAACCCTAATCTAGTTTGTGTAGCGCTAGGCTGGGCAAGCCACAGAAAGCCACTTTAGCAATGGGTTTAGGCTCCAAAAAATGACCATACACTCCCAGCAGGATTTGGAAAGCAAGTGAAGAGGATCAGCAGTTTTTAGCTATAGCTGGAGGTGCACCTGGAAGCACTGAAATATGTCAGAGTTTGTTGTGGCCTAAAGCCATGTTTGAGCTGGGGATGAATGTGCTACTTTGATGTATCAGATCTGTGGGATTGGTGAGATGTTGTTTTTGATGGAAGGCACCAGAGGGACCTAAGAGGCACGGCAATGTGATTGGCTTTCCCTTTCCATGTTTTGCCGCTTTTTGTTCATATATTTGTCCCTTTAAAAAGTCAGCTTTATCCTCATTCAGATCCTTCCCCTGGTGACCTGTGCCTCAAAGCCTCTGAGATGTACCAACTGTTATTCTTTTTCTATTCTTCCATCCCAGCTTATGGCAAAACTAACCAAAAAAAGCTTGTTGCTGGGTTAGTTTACCTGTTAATTGGCACTCCAATTGCTTGCCTTTTGTTTTGGCTGTATAAGAGCTCCTGAGGGCTGATTTGGGCTGACTGGGTCAGGAACTGGCTGTGAGGTGGCTGCAACAGGATGGCCCTCAATACGTGGGTGACCCAGGACTAACCCTAGGAAGAAGTCTCATTAGCTTCTCTTGCTGCACAGGGGACCTGTGCTATGTGATGAGCTCAGGTGGACCCCCTTGAGCTCCACCTGTCTTTAGACAGCAGCTAGACCTGCACTAGAGAATTTTGGCTCTGCAGTGAGGTTGGTACTGCTTGTACATGTGGAGTTGAGCACAGGGTGACCCTTACCCATACTGGTCCCAGACTAAGAACTTCTGCTGCTGCTGTCAGTACTCACACACCAATGTAATGGTCACGTTTACAAATGCCTTCTGCATCTTCTGTTTCAGGTACTGTGACTGTTTTGCAAACGGTGAATTCTGCAATAACTGCAACTGTACAAATTGTTATAACAACCTGGACCATGAAAACGATAGGCAAAAAGCAATAAAGGTGAGGGGCCTCTTCCCCTGCCCCCGGGATCAAAGCCATTTAGCTTCTTTCTTCTGAAGCTCCAGAGCGGGGTAGAGTGGGTGTATAATGCCCTGATCTCCTCCCACATGTGCAAGGCTTAAGTTCTTTTATTGCACCTTTAAATTCTGCTCCCTGCATGCGATGACTGACCCTTTGGGTCTACATTGACAGGCCTGCCTCGACAGAAACCCTGAAGCCTTCAAGCCCAAAATAGGGAAAGGAAAGGAAGGAGAATCAGATCGGAGGCACAGCAAAGGGTGTAACTGTAAACGCTCGGGATGTCTCAAAAACTACTGCGAGTGTTATGAGGTACGGAGCATTATCTCATTTGAAAGATAGTAGCTTTTTCCCTTTAGTGCAGTGACTTCTCTCATTTGCTTTGTCTCTTCCTTGTATTGCTATAATGTTTTCTGTTCTTTTCCATTCCTATAATGTTACCTCTTCTCCCAGCAGTTTGCACATAGAAAGCCAAGTACATGGAAAAATTGACCACTACTGTTCTGTAATTTTAATTTTAAACAATTTAGCAACTTTGGACGTAGGCTTGAATTTGTTCTTTACTGAATAGCACCATTTCCTAAAGAAATCCACTGCACCAAGTCTCTAGGAGGAGTTGAAGCAGCATCCCACAGATGCTCTGGAATAGAATGTGTTTGTGGAATTCAAAAGCAAAAGTTGTTGTTACTTCATCTGCTAACTGATCAGTCTGTGGATGTAGAGACAGTGTAGACTGACCTTTTTCAAAGCTCAACTAAATTCCACCGGAAACTGGAGGTTGGTGAAGAAAGGGATGAGTGGGAAACCACTGATTTACATTCTGTGCTCTATGATTCTATGATTTGATTCAAGTATATATTCTGGGAAGACACCTCATCTCAGAGGTAAGAATTTAGAGAGAAAACTACTACTCGGAAGTTTGTTCTGGTGGTTAATTGGTAAGAGATTAAAACGAAATCTCCTTTTTGTTGTGGCTTCTCATAAGGGGAGTCAAACTTGCAACAGGTTTCTTATGTTTTGCTTTTCTTTCAGGCAAAAATCATGTGTTCTTCCATATGCAAATGCATTGGCTGTAAAAATTTTGAAGAAAGCCCGGAGCGAAAGACATTGATGCATTTAGCAGATGCTGCAGAAGTCAGGGTCCAGCAGCAGACTGCTGCAAAGACCAAGTTATCTTCCCAGATCTCAGACTTGCTGACAAGGCCAGCACCAGCACTCAGCAGCGGTGGTGGGAAGTAAGTTAATTCTGCACCCTCTTTGAGTTGTTTCTAGTGCGGGTTTTCGATGTATGTGGAAGGTACGTCATCTCAGCCTTGTCTGTGTAAGCTGTAGAGGTGGGAGCAGTCAGGTGAATGGAACATTTTGTTCCTGTCACAGTGGGATACTGACCCACCAGTTCATTTGGCTGTTAACTGAGGCTTACTCACTATCTAAAGCTCTTGGAAGCAATGGGACAGATGAAATCTCATCAGTCCTCAGACTAAAAAGTTGCCAGCTCCAGAGTTAGATGTTGCCAGCTCCGGAGTTAGATGCCTTGTGTGTTTTTGCAGTGACTAAGTGGATGTTTCTTTGTTTCAGGCTGCCCTTTACGTTTGTCACCAAGGAGGTGGCCGATGCAACCTGTGAATGCCTCCTGGCACAGGCAGAGCAAGCGGAGAAGACGGGCAAGTCCAAAGCTGTGGCAGAACGCATGATCCTGGAGGAGTTTGGACGCTGTCTGATGAGGGTTATCAGCTCTGCAGGGAAGTCCAAAGGTGACCCTTGTGCCATGAACTGCTGACTCATGCACATGAGCCACAATGAAGCGGACTGAACAGAACACTTAAGGCACAGGGACACTTTGGTTTAGCATAAAGGATTTAATAATATTTGTTAATTTGGTGCTTGTTGTAAATTGACCCATGTAAGATTGAAACAAGAAATTCTTTTATAACGAGATGTAGAGCCTTTTAAATCTTAGCTAAATCCTCTTCTACTTAAGACAATGCCTAAAGGTCAGTTCTTCTTCCCAATGTACAGCTTTTACCCTGGGTTTCTTAAAAATTAGATGTGTTCTCCCCTTTCCCCCAGAATAATTGTCTGAAGGGCATATATAAATTATTATAATATATATTATTTACAGTGTATGGATTTGCATCACTGTGCATACAGGAAAACACAGGTGATGTCAACGGCCAGGTCATGCTTTTGCAGACAGGCCTGTAATATGGAGGTACCAGTGTAGCCAAGATAATTCTGAAAGGAAATAAGTAGAAATAAGCATCTAAATGGAAGGTAGTACTTGTATTTAGGACCTGACACAGCATGTTCCTTTAGTGCGTGGAGCACTGTGAGATACATAGGCAATAATACAGAGGGGTTGCTTGCAGATTTAGCACTGAGCAAGTCATGGAGAATGTTTCTGGAGCCGGGCCCAAGGAGTATAGAGGTGAATGGCATTATGGGGAATTTTTGATAGGAATGGAGTGGAGTGCTCAGGTGTTTTTTAAGCTGGAACTTGAAGGCTAAGACAGTGGCCTGTCCTCAGAAGTGAGGAAGAGCAGCCACGCCACAATGCCAGACTGTCTGCCCAGCGTAGTGTTACCTAAGTGTGTAGCAGATGGATGCTGTTGTTTAGGTGAAGCTTGGTTTTTCAGAGGTCTGCAGCAGCCTAATCCCTCACTGGAAGTAGGGTTGTGCAGTCCGTTGTGTTTTCTAGGATCAAGCTGTAACCCGGGAAGTGTGTTTAGGCCTGAGAAGCTGAAGTCATGGGAGATGACAATCTGCATCTGAATTGACTTGCAAACGCAGGTAGGGATCATGTTCAGCCTGGCTGTGGGTATTCAGCATGCTGCTTCTCTCCATGTTGGCAATTTACTTGGCATAAGGGCTCTTTTACTGTTGTTTAGAATAATTGTGAGAGCTGTGATCAGAGAAAGTACTAGCACAGAATCAAGATTGCTACAAAAACAGACACAGATCCGTTTACACTAAATGGGGGGCAATCAGCTATAGCTGGGTATAGACTAAGGCTGGGGATTTTCTTCAGTATTTGTTACAGGCAATCTCAGATCACATTTTTGATAGTGGAGCACATTTGCAGAATTAACCTGGTAGGTTACTCACCTATCATAAAGATCCATTAACCATGTTTAATCACAGGCATTTTTATTACCTGTCTCACTGCAGCCTGAACTAGCTACATTTTTTTCCAAAAGGGATTTTGTATTCCTTCTATAAAACTGTAAATACAGAGAAATGCAGCAGAGCTCTTTCTCCAGGTTTTTTAGCAGGGCCAGGCTGGGGAGAGGTAGGGGTTAGGCACTCCAGCAGCAGAGATATGTGCCTGTGTGTGTGAAGGCAATAGGGTGGGAGGATGCTTCACCTCCCAGCCCTGTGCACTGAGCAGAAGGCCCTTGACCCTCCTCTGGTGCCTCCTTGAAATCCCTGGGAGGCATCCAGCAGCAGTGGTGGGCTCATAGACCAGATTTGACCTGCCAGTCACTGTCTGAAGGGCTCTGTCTGCTAAGGACATCTCCCTGAGCATAAATAGCAATGTTTGTGCAAATCTCTGAAAAGGGAATCCATCTCTCGTGTAAGTAAATGCCACGTTTTTTCGTAATTAGGACTTGGATTTACTAAAAAATCAGTGCAGTAACTTTACCTGTAGATAGTGCGGATATTCCGTTCCCTTCTAGTGACCTAATATAGTCTGTCCAGTAAGATCTGTATAAATGTAAATTAGTGTAAGTGAATAAAGTAATACCTACTTACATTATTTTTCAAACAGATTGCAATATGCCTTTTGTTTAGACTTCAATCCGTGTTAATTTTGTATATATTCAGTGTCTTACTCTAAATTGCACCTTTTGTGATGTGTATTTATATACAGTGTGCAAAAGCACTTGTGAAATTTAGATTACAGTTGTAATTATGTATGATGGCATTGCTGGAGAATATTTTGCTTGTAAAGACTTCGAAGGTGCAATCAAATGCTCTTAGTTCTTCTATTTTGTTTTGAACAAGCTTTCTCAAATATTAAGCTTGGATTCCTCTCTCCCCTCTCCCTGGTGTAGAGTGTATTAATTGGTTTTTGTACTTCCTTAGCCATTTGCATCAAACTGCTGGACAAGATTAACAGTCAAGTTCATCCAGTTACATAAAAAATAATTGGGAATGGGGCAAGGGTTCATTTTATAGTTCTGTTTACATCCAAAAGTAGAAAAATTAAATTTATATTTACAAGACCTATTCAAAGAATACACTTTTCTATATTGTACAAATAAAACAGTCAGATAAATCACAAAAAATAAACATTTATACTATTCTGTAAATACGATTTTTTTTGCACTCCTTTGCTTCAGCACTGACAAATATACACAGAAGGTTTGTCACTGAAATATCAAAATAAATTGTTAACACTAGGTCCACTTCTGATGCAAGTACTGAATTGCATTTCCAGTGTGAGACCAAATCCTACCAGAGATAAATATCCCTTGGTTGCTGGTGTGCTGTCATGCACAGCAATCCATGGCACAATTCATAACTATTCATCTCAGGGCTGGAGGTAGAGGCAATGCAAGTGTTAAAACATTGCAACCAATCTGTCACTGGGATTTCAGCAGCAGCATTTTGCTAGCTGTCCCAAAAATCCCATCTCGAGGGGAGGGAAATAGTTTCCTGCAAAGTCTCTTGTAGCTGGAATGGCTCCATGACAGTGATGGCTTCAACATGGCTTTTTGCATAGATATTTGGATTGGGGAAAAAAAGCCTAGAGGTTCTGGTTTGTTCTTCCCAGCAGTGATTGTACAAAGTTCTGTGGTGCTGCTGCTCTCAAAGCACAGCTTGAGGGATTGCGTGCAGTTCTGCTCCCACCACGAGTGAATAGAACTAAAGGAACGAGGAGGAACCCAAACTAACCAGGGACAGTTTTGTCAAGTCACTGGTAGGCACAATGATACCTTTAATATTATTACTGCCCTAGGATGTGGTAGATCACCATTTTTCATGCCAGCCCCATCATGGATCTTTAAAGTGACTGAACAGCAGGTTTTGTGGGAATTAGTTGCCTCCCACCTCTAGGGATGCAACTGCTGTTCTGCATGGCAAAGGGAAACCCCTTAGCAGCAGTTATGCCAAACTTTGTTGTCCCAGGCAAAGCACTGGACGCAGCTTCCTTGCTATGGAAATGAACTAACTGAAGAAGCCTGTCCTGCTCGGTGGCATCAAAGCTTATGGTTCAGGTGATCAGTGGAAACATCAAAATGAGACTGCCTTGTGCCCTGGCCTGCAGGCCACAGGCCAGCTGTGGGAGGATGGGGCCATGAAGTGGGACCTGAAATGCTCGCCCTGCTTCAGCACAGCCATGTATTCCTGCCCAGGGAGAAGGGTATTGGTGCTCCTGGGTGCCACTGGACACAACAGTCTGGTCACAGGCTCAGCACTGATCCAAAGGATCTAGATTTCTTGTAGCTTCTTTAGCTTTTCGATGAGACATGTTGGAAAGGAGATTAGAGCTTGCGTACAACTTGAGTGCCACTTTCTTTTCACATCTTTATTTTCCTATTTAAGTAGAAGCTTTGCAAGCTTTCTTGCTTCCAGCTTTTATAAAGCACATCTGTTTTGGTGAAATCAAAGTGCCAGTGCATGTGATTCCCCTGCAACCCCATCAAATATGCATCAGTTTTCTCCTAGCAAGAGCATTCACAGCACTAAAGCCACCCAGCACTTCCAGGGACCACTGCAGAGTCTCCTACCACTGCCCCAGGCACCCATTGCTCATCCCGACCTGCCACGCAAATTTCATGAAATACGTGGCTGCTTTGCAGGATTGCTAGAAGGAATACAGGAGCGGATAAACCTCCTTGCTTTGCTCAGTTAAACTCTGCTTAAGGGGGTTGCAATGGCCCAAAACATCACTGCTTATCAACACTAGTTTTGCCAGCGTTGTTTCCTCACGTGTTGCCTAGATCTGTCCAGCACTGAGCCTCAGCAGGGAACAGCCATCCTTGGAACAGCAAAGTACTCAGCTAGCTCCTGTGTGGGTTTAGCTTGACTGACAGCTACCCAGTGGTGATTGAAACAAATGCTTTCCCTTCAGTCTCTTCAATCTGTGCCTTCCACAAGGGTATTTCAAATTCAGGTGGTGGGCAGGGTTTGTTCTTACGTTTAAGTAACACCGTGTTATTTCCTTTACTAAGACTGTGTAGTGGTTGTTGATGCTCAGGTCCCCCTCAAATAAATGGTTTGTGAGGGTGGGAAAGAGGGGGCTTTCTCCCAGAAGCTCCTGGAAGACTTTTTGTTCTAGAGACAAATGCCACAGCTTTGTATTTTTGTTGGCACCTCCTACTTTGCCATAGTGGTTTAGGACTTGTTCTGAAATGCTTGTTATGTGGTGCACACTTGCCGAGGGCAGACTCACGCCACCTAACTTTTTGATGTAGAGCACTGACTTGCATCTTAGCCTGCTCTCATCTGCCTCAAAGAGAGAGGCAAGACAAGCCTCACACTGCAAGTCCAAGGCCAGCTGCTCAGCCACCCAGCCAGCAGTGCAGGTGAGGCTCCGTGTGTACAGCGACAGATCTGTCAGTGCGTTGCTCAGGGCAGAGCTGGGCAAAAGCAAGCCTGCTCTGCAGGGGTACTCTGGGGCCGGAGTCCTTGCAGGAGCTGGGTGATACTGAGCACAAATGCTGCCCAGGGTCAAGTCTCTCCCCCGAGACAGGGATATGTCCCAGGGGCTCGCGTTGCCACTGCTGTGTGGTGAGCCCGGTGCCAGGCTGCAGCTGGCCAGCAGTTTGTGGTAAGCAGCCTGGAACACAGTGCAGGTGGGGCTGCCACTGCTGCCACAGGCTTGCTGGAGGGCCCTGAGAAACTGCTCCAGAGGGTCCAGGCAGAAGGCATGTGTGTAGAGGTGGTGGGAAGGAGTGCCTTCTGGACATGCATAGTTGGAGGAAAGCCACTTGAAGCTTTCAGCATTGAGCAAAAAGCTCAGAAATCCTAATCTGCGTTTGCTCTTAATGATGTATGTCCCCACAGAGTCTGTTAAGTTGACAAAGAAGCTCTTGGCCTCATTGAAGAGGTTGCTTATTTTGGTGTAACTTCCAGCTAGGAAAGGCTCCTTTCCATAGGGACCTCTGCCATAAAATACATCACACAGAGAGCTCATCAGACGCACAAACTTGACAGTCCCGCTGCAGTTCTGAAATGAGGCCAGGCCCAGCTTCTGGAGGTGCTCCAGCGCCTCAGCAACACCCTCGCTGAACAGCAGGGTAGCAGGGTTGACCTTCAGGTGGTAACTCCCTTTACTCCCAGCCCTGCCTGACTCAGGACCGCACGGCTCCAACACCCTCTGCTCCCGCAAAGCTGCCAGCTCCACCACGTGCTGCCACCACACGGTGTCACCAAGCCACTCTACCTTCTGGAAGCATTGCAGAGCATTCCTTATCAGCAGGAGGGCATGACAAACGTCAAAGAAGTATGCAATGCTGTGAGCAGAACCAGGTCGATGCTGGAAAGTGCACTGAATCCTTTTGGGATCTATCCTGATCCCCAAAGCTCTGGCAGTCTGAGCACCACGAGCAGAGGCACCCGATGTCACAGCCAGGACCACAATCCCAATGTTGGTCAGCTTATTGATGGCCTGACGAAGGAGCTGAGCAAGGAAGTGGCCAGATGTGCTGTTCACAAAGAAATAGCCAAGGGGAGCTGTCCAAGGGCTCGAGATGCCGACTGCCATGAGGATTATCGCTTCCGACGCCAGCGGAGCTTCATCAGCATCGAGGATGCCTGCTCCCAAGTCAACAAAGCCCGTCAGCCGCTTGGTCTGCGGGTCCCACTCCTGCTGCTTCTGCAGGGACATGTCCTGTACCAGCACGGCGCAGTAGCGGTAGGCCTGATCCCCTCTCTCCACCTTTTCCTGAAGCCGGAGAAAAATGTCACTGCTGAAGCCTGCAACAGCCTCATTATTAGACAGCCAGCTGGAAAAAAAAAGGGAGGATGTAATTAGGAGGTGTGATTCTGGAAAAGCTGAAGCACCAGATAGTGCTTTTTACCACTTCGGACATGGTCAGCCATGCCCAGAGCTGCAGAGCAGGCTGAGACATGCAGGGCAAAGAAGGCAGCCCTGCTTTCCTTCAGGCATAGTCTGAGTTTCTTTTCTCCCACCCTAGTGATGGGAAGCCAAGGAAAGTACTGACCATGCAAGGAAGTAACAAAGCAGCTTCCTGCCTTTTCAAAGTATAAGATCTCATGATGAAAGGGGAAAAAAAATTAACCGGAACACAGAAATGCAAATCAGGCTATGCAGAGGGCCAGCCACACCAGTCTGCTCCCCTTCCCCACTGGCTTTCTCCACATCGCACATCGTAATCCAGTTTGGAAGATATGAAACCCTCAGCAGTCCATGGGGTATGCTACTCTTCTCAACACACTCCATCCACTACTCCCAGCACCCCTTTCAGCAGATTCCTAGGAGGAAGCTATGCTAAACCCCTACAGGCTGGCACGGGTTGTGTGTATCCCCTGGGATTCCTCGAACTGCCATAAAGCATTCTGAGACCTTAAACCTGCAGGGGGAGAGTTTCTTCAGCCTTGTTCAGGTAGCTTCAGGCAATAAATTCTGATAAGCAGCCTGGGACACAGTGCAGGTGTGTTACTCTTAGGCTGTGACCCACACGCAGGAACACATTCCAGCACTCTGAGATGAGAGGTATCCAGGTTTCTTGGCATTTCCTTTCTACTCTGCTCCTGCTATTAAAAGCAGGGAAAATTACTACTGCTTAGTATCTTCAGGACAGATCTGTTACACCTATTTCTATACAAGTACCTAGAAATACATTCTGAATGAATGAATGAATAAAAACTTGCTTTGTCAGGCTGTAAGGATGAGGGAGGGGAAGAATCTTCCGTAGGTAATCATAGGCCTTAATATGGTAGAGGTGGAGAAGACAAGCAAATTGCCTCATTTCTGGCGAGTAGTCTGCCATCTGCCTCCAGCTGTGCAACTCCCGAGGCAAATCTGCTTAAGAAATCACAAAAGGTTAACTTCAGTGAAACAAATAAATGGCTGGTAACAGAGGGATGCGCGACACAAATACACTGCAGCATACAAGGCAACAGCGTGGCCTCTGGAACAACTCAGTCCAGAGTGTGTCTGGTGTGAAGCGTAGGGCTCAGCAACGCTACCACTGTGCCTCACCTCTTCCTTGGCACGGGTTAAGCAAAGATATGAAACCGGGGCGAGGGAGTGCACTCTGCCTCAGCAAGCGTCGCCAGCAGTACCTGAAAACTGCGCCTGCAGCAAACTCACGATTTCCTCAGAAAGCTGCCGCTTCCCCGCCAGCTCCCTGAGGATGCTCGGCACGGTCCTGTGCCGGTGCGCGGGGCCGCATCTCCCGGCGGCCGGGGGCTGCTGCTGCTGCCGCGGGGCGTCCGGCCTCTGTCCCTGCAGGCTGTAGTTGTGGTCCCCGGCGGAGGGGCCGGGCAGCGGCTGCTTCAGCGCTCGGCCGGGGGTCCTGCTCCTCCTCCAGCCGGCGCCCAGCGGCTCCTGGCGGGGGAGGGAGAGGGGAGGTCACGGCACACGGCGGAACCCCCTGGGGGGGGGAGCGGGGAGCGCGCCCGGTACCCTGCCGCACCGAGGGAGGGAAGCGGGAGGGCACGGCCCC
>VZTD01006000.1:640390-685834 GCA_013397725.1 Rhagologus leucostigma
GCCGCTCCCCGTGCCGGGAAGGCGCGGCCCCGCTGCCGCCGCCCGGAAGCCGCGGGGCGCGCCCGGAAGGCGGTGGCGGCCGGGAGGCGGTGCCGGGGCTGCCACGTTGGAGCGGTCCGGGGACGGGTGAGCGCCGGGGTCGCCGAGGTGAGGCAGGGACGGGGAAATCCTCTGGTTTACAGCTGTTTTCCTCCGGTCCCTGTCGGAAACGGGGCGAGGGTGGCCGTCCCCGCCGGCCGCGCGGGGTGTTCCCGAGGCGGGGGGAGCCCTAGGGTGCTGAAATGGGACGCAGGAATGAGCCGCTGAGGGTGTTTGGCGGCAGGCGTCTGAGGAGGGTCTTCCCGGGGCTGGGTTTATTTCGTGGGTTAAGGCAGAAAGCTGCTGTAGGGTGCTTGATGCTGTGAGAAGAGGGTTTTTCACAGCTGTTGAAGCTTTGCCCACGTTTTCCTGTGCTATGTTCAGCACCCGTCAGTTTCCTCTACGTGTCAATGTTACCCTGCCAATGGAGAGTTATTCTTCCCCTCCCCCCGGGTGTGCTCTGGAGAGGGTGGCTTAGGTGTCTGTGGGATATCTTTAGGAAGACGATCCCTCCGGCTGCTTCTGCCAAGTTCTGATGCAGCTCCTGAATTCTGTGGCAGTGCAGTCTCACCGTGTGTCATTTAAGCATCACCTGTCTTGGTCTTACTTTTCAGCAAAATGAAGCTGAAGGAAATAGACCGTACTGCCATGCAGGCATGGAGCCCTGCCCAGCAGCACCCCATTTACCTGGCCACAGGTGAGTTTTTTGGGAAGCATGTGCTAGCAGACCTCGGGCTGTGTGCGGTGGCTGCCATGAAGGGGCCATTATTGGAGGTTGTAGGAGTTTCTGTGTCCTGAGGGCTGGAGGGGGGTATATGTTGTGGTGCTTTGAGCGGAGTTCTTGCATTGTGCTGATAAAAACATGCTTTGCAGTCTGCAAGGGACAGCAACCCCTTTCTGCTAGGGAAAGGTGACACCAGTCCTAAGCACTAGTCACTTGTGGCTCCTCTGTAACTTTGGTCGTGTTCTGTGCATCATCGGGTAGAGGTACTTGCCCAAAGGTTTTTCTGCTCATACTCATTAAGTAACACCCAAACGGGGAACCATGGGGAGGAGAGTTGTGTGGAACTACATCTAAGTAACAGAAACAGAAGCTTGACCCCGTCTCAGGATCGTTTTTGAATGGATGTTGGTTTTGTTCCCCTTCTTGTGCTGCATTTGCAGTTACTGCTGTGTGTATTGTGTCTTTCTCACTGCCAGACGTGCTTCCTCACAGGTACATCAGCTCAGCAGCTGGATGCAACCTTCAGTACAAGTGCTTCTCTAGAAATATTTGAGCTGGACTTAGCAGACCCGTCGCTTGATATGAAGAGCTGTGCCACGTTCTCCTCCTCCCACAGGTAGGCAATGTTGTAAGGGAAAAGTAAAATGTGTGGAACTGCTACGTGTGGTGTGTGTGGAAATGTCACTTCATGTGGTTTGCCTGCACTTGTTGAGGAGAGAAGCAGAAGTTCAGCACTGAAAGATGAAGGCAAGTGAGTGGAATTGATACTGCGGGGCAGCGAGCTTGGACTCCAAGCAAGCAGCTCATGCTTTGACATAAACAGAAAATTTTTGAATATGTGTGTGGACCCTTTATCTCAGGAAGCCTCTGGGGTTCACAAGAGAACAGAAGAAAATGTGAAATCCTGAAAATACGGTGGCAACTTTTCATATTGCGCCAGCCTGTTTGTATTTAGGTACTTGAGGGGGACTCCTGTAACATAACTAACTTGGGTTGTGTGTGTGTTCCCACAGCTGGGAAGCCAAATTCCTGGCTGCACAGCTCCACTTAGCTGTTAGTTCCTTACCATGTGCTTATCCAGATAAGTATTGCTAGCATCAGAGCATTCAGTTTCCATCTCAGCAGCACTTGCAGCAGCTCTCTGGCACAGCTGGAACAGCCACAGTCCCTTTTTAAATGCCCTGCTCTGTGAGCATAGCTGATGTCAACATGTCCTACTGACCTGCTCAGAGCAGGACACGGTGTTGGATCTTTGAGTTTCATTGTTCTACCTTGTTTTAGCTATGACTGAGATTCTTCAAGACTTACCATTTGCTTACTAAATTTCTAGAAGCACTCCTTACAGCCAGGATGCCGTGCTCCTTAGAAAGTACCTCCCTTGACCAGCATCACAAGGATTTGACTTTGCCCCAGAAAATGCATTAAAAAGGAGGTTGAGGGTTGTTTGTTTGTTTGTTTTTAATTAAAGATTAGATAGCAGTGTATACATCAGGCTATACTTTGGTTTGCAGCAAATGAAAATGTCCTGGTGGTTAGACCTACGAAAGATAAATCTTTAATTGGCCTCCCAGGAAAGTTTTGCACTGCTTTTATAGAACCATACTTTATCTTGGAAAGAGTAAAGGGCAAGAGAAAAGTAATTGCACAGTTAATTTTTGGGTTTCGTTCCTCACTGTTTCTTGCCTTCATTTTGGGTTATCTTAAGTCCTGTTCAGTCTTGCTGGTGGTGCCTGGACAACCCTGTCAGTCCTTTCATTTCTCTTAAACTTGCATATTTGGGTGCAGAAGCATAAAAATCATACCCAGGAATGGGTCGGTCTGATATCACAGACCAATTTCCATTCGTAGCATCGTTCTTTGGTGAACCCCTGCTGTAATCTCAACACTGGGAGCCTGAACACTTGGCTGTTACACTATTTCTCACCCAGCATATGCTCTTTGGGTAGCTTTCTGCAGTATCTATCTTACCGTGCTAAAGTTGCTGTCATTTAAAGAAATCACTTGAAGATTGACCAGGGATAACAAAGACATTAATGATATTACAGTGAATGCTAAGGTAGCTCCTTGCCACCTTCCAGTTAGTGCGGGTTTGCTTTCTGCTTGCATAAGAGCTGATAGGTGGCTGTGTCATTTTATGTAGAAGATATTCATTCTTTGCATGGCTAAGTGCACAGGAATGCTGTTTTGCTCATGCAGGAAGTAAACTGAGTTGAAGGGAATTTGGGTATTTTCAGATGGACACAATAGTGTGACAGTTCTTAATTTCTGGAAGTATGTTTGATTCCTCATGATTTAGCCTGCAAATAGGCTGTGGTCCAAGAGGTGTATTTGTGATGTGAGTAAACCACTTGCTGAGTCCCTGGTGTGGCAGAGAAAACACTTGCACATCCAAAATTACTGATATGGAAAAGGATATGGAATTTTTCTAGTTTCACCTGTTTCTTCTCCTGTATGAAGCTGCTCTCAAATGGCACAGGTTTTTCTCCAGGCTGTGGCTGGATGGGCTTACAGCCCTTACTTTGGTTACTCCTATTGTAGCTGGGAGCACTTAGCTGATTTTGCAGCCAGGACATTAGACATGTTATCAGTTTGTGGGTTACTGGTTGTGTATGTCGTGCCTCTTGTGAATGAGCAGAATTGGGGCATGCCTTCCTGATGGAAGGGGTTGTAAGTGCAGAGACTCGTCCTTAGGGAGACATGCGGGTAGTGCTTTTCTCTGACTGTAGCTGGGGTGAGCAAAAATGGGATGTATCAGTCTATGGGGAGCTGGTGGTGGATGGTTCTAAAACTGTGGGCGCCTCTGTGTCTTACAGGTACCACAAGCTGATCTGGGGCCCTCACAGCATGAGCTCAGGGGACAGAGTGTCTGGAGTCCTGATTGCTGGGGGTGAAAATGGAAATGTCATTCTGTATGACCCAGCCAAAATCATAGATGGAGAGGCTGAGGTAATAATCGCCCAGAAAGACAAGCACACGGGCCCAGTGAGAGCACTCGATGTCAACATGTTCCAGGTTGGTTTTTCTGCTGTTCCTCTTAACATGCCATCAGTAGAGGAGTGGCCTATCTTGACTTGTGACCTCAGATGTTTCTGCTGCTTTCCGTCCCCTGAAAAGCATGGGCTATATTGGGTGTTTGAGTGTCTGTTTGTATTTAGTGGGAAAAACCTGCCCCGTTACTGGCATTTCAGGATGGGGAATGAAAATGCCTGAGGTGTCTGCTTTGTTCCTTCCCTTCGTCACTTTACCTTGTCAATTTAGTTGATCTTTTTAGCTCTGGTTATCTGTGAAGTAGAGGTGGTCTTCAGGGTGTTTTTAGTCAGTCCCCTCTCTTAGCCTTTGTGCATTGTGCCAATCACACAGGAAGTAATTACGCGCTCTCATTCATGTTCCTGGTGAGATCAGATTTCAGTTATCTCCTTTGGGGATTGGTTGGGGTCCACCTTCAAGGCCTCTAACTATTGTTTGTGAAGAGGAGACAGCAAGGAAACACAGCCACATGGCCTCTTTAGCAGAAGGGCTCTCAAAACCAACAATCCTTCCCACATCACCAATGAGCATTTACTTGCCTCTATCTAGAGCGTGTCGGTTTTTCCTTGTTGCCACCAGCTGTGTGAGAATTCAGCTGGATTTGTTTCCTAAATGACACTTCTGTCCCTGCACACTTGCTTCCAGCAAGGCTGCACTGTGTTCATTGTTTCCTCTCTGAATCGCTTCCTTTCCCTTTCTGCCTGTTATGAACTCAGAACTTGCCTGTCATCAGCCACAAAATGTGACCAAAGGGCACTTAGTGACCTTGGCTCGTGTTGCCCGACCTGGACTTTTGCATCCCAGGTGCAGGATTGCTCTGGATGGCTGCACTCACTGTGGGCAGGGCAGGAATGCCACACTGTCCAGAGCAAAGCTCTGTGGTGGCCGTAATTGCAGCACCACTTCCTCTGCCCTGTCACTATTTTCCCTGTATCTTTCCGTATATCCTGAGCTGATAAGGGAAATTCAGAGTCCTGCAGATCTGATGCCTCCCAGCAGCTAAGACCAGGAAAGCTGATGCTGAAAATACTCTTAATATCTATTAATGTTTCTTACAGACTAATCTGGTGGCCTCTGGTGCTAATGAGTCTGAAATCTATATCTGGGACTTGAACAACTTTGCCACACCAATGACACCAGGAGTGAAGACACAGGTACCAGATTTGTGTTCATGAAATTCTCCAGAGCAGACTCATGAAAAATACGTATGCTAGTTAAGCTGAGAGCTGGATGTGCTGCCTTGTTTATCCACAACAGACCTGCAGTTTTGGCTGGCTGCACAAACAAGTCATGTCCTCGTGTGGCAGGATTTGTAAAATACCTTTTTCTTAAATTGTATTTGGCCGGGGAAAGCTGTAGTGTCCCCTTAGTCTTTGAAATGTTGCATTTTATCAGGCAACAAGCTGAGTCTCTCAGGTTGCACTCCTTTTCAAATACCATAACTGTTACATGTCTTTTCGTCTTCTTCTGCATGTTTCACTGCATGCACGAATCTGAAGATGGTGCTGGTACACAGAGGAAAATAGGAGGAAGATAAAAAGCAGCTACTGAGAAGTCAGATGATGAGGCAGTAGGTTTTGCAGTTACCTTGGTGGGTTTCAGGGAGCGGTTTAACTGCTGTACTCAAGGTCCAGTGTTTAGCCTGTGTCTCTTGAAGAAGACCTATGGGGAAGAACAATAGTCTTTTGTGCTTTGTGCCTGGTGAAGGAAATGGAAAAATGGGAGGAAGTTGTTTCAATGCAAGTACACTTCTGTAGCTGTTACAAAATTCCACAGAAGTTCATGGTTACTGGAAAATGGGTTTATTGCTGCATGATAATTTGGAGACAAAAAAGTGTGCAAATGGGATGAGAAGTAATCTTCAGTTAAAATATTTTTGGTTTAAACTCTGTGGGTTTGGCCACTTTGTTTAGTTCAGTCATTTATTAACATGTAGGCATTTGAGAGAATGCTCACCTTAGAGATCCCTGTGAAAGACTTTTTATGTCTAATAGTGATTTTTTTAGGCTGAGATCTTTTTAATCTATATGCATAATGACAACTAGAAATAATAGGGTAACAAGGGCTGGGTTAATACTGCTTTTAACTTTTGGTCTAAAAATAAGCATTGTGGAGAATAAAAAAACCCCATGGAATTCCTCCAAGCAAACTTTTTTTTTTTGCTGAATAAAAACCTAGTAGTCCAAGATAAAAGAGCAGTTCAGATGTCTGGATATATTTTCATGGAGTAGTTTTCTGTTTTTGAAGACAGTTGTGCTTAGTCTTGATTCAGTAACTGGTGTGTAGTATTGTAAAGCAGAAAATAACTTCACAGAGAAATTCTAGCAGCTTATAAATCAGTGTTTTCAGGTGTTGTACCCTACAGCATGTGTAGAAAAGAAGCCAGAACACACCCAGTACACGGGGAAGTCCTCTTGCAGATTTCTTGCGTAGCAAGTCCTGAAAATAACAGGGTTTGAGTCTTCAGTGTGGCGGAGTTGTGACAGGCTGTTGTGTGTGTGGCAGCCTCTGGAGGACATCAGCTGCATTGCATGGAACAGGCAAGTCCAGCACATCCTGGCATCCGCCAGCCCCAGCGGCCGAGCCACCGTGTGGGATCTCAGGAAGAACGAGCCCATCATCAAAGTCAGTGACCACAACAACAGGGTGAGTTCTCTCCTGCAGCTGCTGGGGTGCTTGCAGAGAGGTGTGGGGTGGGGATGGGTCATGGCACTCCTTCTTACGTGACAGAGGTACTGGTGCCTGGCCCAGTTCGCTCTTGAGAATATGTTTCTGCAAGAGGGATTGTGAGCATTACAAATTAAAATAGCCAGATGCAGACTGAAGCAAGGCAAGGCGCTCAGATGTCCTGTCAGAGTGATGATTTAATTTTGAGAAAGCCCTTACTGATCTGTTTGGGGCTACCACAGAAAGTTTTTTATTGATTTTGCTGCAGAGAAGTGTGGCATTGAGCAGGTTAGGTTGCAGGGACGCTGCCTCCTGTAGTTATAGCCAGCATGCCACCCCTTTAGGCAATGTTAAATGTAAAAAAGAGCCTGTTCAGCTTGTGGAGAGTGACACATTTGCATAATTTTGTAATATTTTAAATAGAATATTCCTATAAAAAACTTCAAAGATACAGCAAGGGTTAAAAATGAAAGTTACTGCGTGGTTGGGAAGTAGCTCTGCTGTCACAGCACTCTTATTTTGATGAACTGTGTAACTCTCAGTGTTTTATGTGTTTTTCGCCTGACATAGCAGCACAGTAGGCTGTCTTCATCATGTGATGGTAGTTCTGTGATACAATGTTCTCATGGCAATAACCTCTGCCTGATGTTGGCTTTTATTAAAATATCAATAAAAATAGTAGAGGAAAAGCTTTATATGGTAGGCTTTACTGTTTTCTCACATTAAAACACAGGGCTGTGAAAAGGTCAGGACAGTGTAATCTCTCTGAGAGGACCTTGGGAAACTTAACTGCAAGTCTCATTCACAGGAATAAGGAGAATATCCAATCTGAAATAATTGGCAGTTGGAAATAATGCCCAGAAACACAGCTGCAAATTCCCTCACAACAGTGTTTTACCATGCACACAGACATATTTGGTCTAGTTTCCTTTTTCCTTTAGTGCTGCTTAGTTATGTGATGCTTTGGCCCAATGTCACCCCTCAGATGCACTGCTCAGGCTTGGCGTGGCACCCTGAAGTTGCCACCCAGATGGTTTTGGCCTCGGAGGATGACAGGCTGCCTGTTATTCAGATGTGGGACCTCAGATTTGCCTCCTCACCACTTCGTGTCCTGGAGAGTCACACAAGGTACGAGTCTTACATAGCGCGGTGTGCTCTGTGGTGTTTGCACTGTTGGTGGCTGTCCCGGATTGTACGTCTCACTTGCTGCTGTTGCCTGTGAAGGAAGGCTCGGTTGGTGGTGGCAATTTCAGCAGCAGGCAGTGCTATATGCTGGCTTGCTGACCAGCTAGCCCTGTGCCGTGAAAGACTTGCCTTTTTGGAGCTTGGTACTTCGAAGGGAACAGACCCCAGAATTAAATAACTAAATAAACCCACCATGCTGCTGAAACAGTGAAGCTACTAGTTTGTTCCTAAGTTTTTTAAGAAGAGGAAGCTAAGGTAAAAAGAGTAGTAGTTGATTTTGCCTGAATAATGTACTAAAGGTGCAGCCAGGCACATCCTCACTTGTGGATTTGCACAGTTTCTCTGCCCCTCTGTCCCCTAAATGCCTTAATTTTGGGTATAGTGGATGATTTTGTTAAATTCTTGTCCCTCCTCCATTGCTGATGAAACTTTTGTTACTGCTCAAATCCAGTGCTTGATTTAAGGAGGGAGAACAGTGTTGTGGCTTCTAGTAAAACAGCTGCCAGTGGGTTCTGCTGACTTGAATCTCTTGCTAATAAAAAGCTGACAAACTTCTAGTCACTGACCTTACCTATGGGTTTGCACACTGGATATTAGTGACACTGCAGGCAAACAAACCATGTTGTTACACTAATGCCCAGGTTCTCCCATATGAATATTGTATTTAATTTTCAGATGCAATGGCTGCATCTTTATACCTTTTCATGCAGATAATAGAAACTATCTATTTCAACGAAAGAAGGGCTGATGACATTGAAAAATTCCTCCTCCTGTAAGAGGAAGGGGTGGAGAGGGCATTTTGACGTGGGATGCTGTACTTAGAAATATGCTTTATTTATCACCATTTTGCATTTACGTTAAGCTTTTTTTGGTTGTGGCTTTTCATGCAGGGGTATATTGGCCATTGCTTGGAGTATGGCAGATCCAGAGCTGCTCCTTAGCTGTGGGAAGGATGCTAAAATTCTCTGCTCCAACCCTAACACAGGCGAGGTATTGTATACATACCACTTAAAAAAACCCCAAAAAATCTTTGCTCAGAGGTAGCACGTGCAAAGCCTGTATGTGTTCCTGTGCTTGCATTTCTAGGAATGATGTTTCTCCCTATCCTATTTGCTAAATGTGTTTTCTGAGATTGTTCTAGTGGTGCAGGATTCCTTCCTGGTATTGTCAATATTACTCATTTGTCCTTGCTGCTTCTCTCTTACTGAGCAGTGATATCCCTGTTCATTACAAGAGATGGAAATGGCTCCACTTAAACTAAGTATATGCTTCCTACTCTTTTTGTTTTGGGTCCAGTGTGGCTGGATCATTGTTGCAATTGCCTTTTTTCTTCTGTAAGAACTTTATCCAGATGGGAGGGATTTTGTAGGTTGCCATAATAGTGGCAGATCAGTGAGAGCCACTCACATGTGTTCCCACCCCACCCTTTTGGGCCTGGGGATACCTTTCAAAGGGAATGCAGATCTGTTTTTCAGACAATGTTTGTCTCTAGACCTTGAGAAGGGCTTCAGACATGCTGGAGGGGTCCTTGCCTCCAGTGGGTAATAATTGTGGAGTGGGAAGTGTTTGTAAAATTCAGAGACTGGCCCAAAAGTGTAAAAGCTGTACAGTGGTAAATGAGTTACCTGAGCTGGATCCTGTGCTGTTACGAAGTTTTTACATGTGGTTGAATCATGCTGCATGTTTTTATTAAAAATAAAAACCAGTTTCCTGGGAGATAGCATTTTGCTGACAGTTAGCATTTTGTTCTTTGAGTTTCTCCTGGTTTATGGTTAAATGGCTGCTGTCAGGGGGACTTGTCTGTTCCAAGGCACAAGAGGCTGTCTGCCCAGGGTGCAGGTTTTACCTTTTTCAGTTTTCCTGTGAAAACAGACTTACTGCATGTAGTGTGTGGGGATACCTACATCAGCTCTGAATAAGTTAGTGTGAATGTCAGCAGCTTACAGCTCTCAGTGGGACAGCACAGACACACCCCACCTGCATCATTTGTTCTGTGTGGATTAAACAGAAGATTTAATGGGAGGAGAAGGAAATGAAGCAGTGGTGTGTGATAATCTGCTGTTTGGGGATCGTCAGGGTTAGCCCACTGTTAGTGTGTACGGTGATGTGGAGACTGCTGGGCAGCAGACCAGTCTCAGGGCAGATGGGAGGATTGTTGCTGTTGGGCAGGATGCTCCATGAAAGCTCTGATTTGTTGGGCTTGGTTGTGCTCCCCAGGTGCTGTACGAGCTGCCCACGAACACGCAGTGGTGCTTTGATATCCAGTGGTGCCCGAGGAACCCTGCTGTCCTGTCTGCGGCCTCCTTCGACGGCCGCATCAGCGTCTACTCCATCATGGGCGGCAGCACCGATGGCTTGAGGCAGAAGCAAGTTGACCAGGTGTTGAAAATTGGTCGGCTAAGAATAGGGACAGAAAGAGGGGGGGAGCAAAACATGGGAAGTCTTCGGTGGCTGTCTGCAGCCCGCTTGCGGGAGTACCACTTCAGCACGAAATGTTTAGTTCATAAGAGAATGTCACTTCTCTTTTTTCCCCCTTGTGTTATCAAAGCTCTCCTCATCTTTTGGGAACCTCGATCCCTTTGGCACCGGCCAGCCCCTGCCTCCCCTGCAGCTTCCCCAGCAGACTGCCCCACAGAGTGTGGTGTTGCCTCTGAAGAAACCACCCAAGTGGATCCGGCGACCCATGGGAGCGTCGTTCTCGGTAAGGGAGAGACAGGGATGGGCAGGGTTGGCCAGGCAGGTAGGGAGGTAGTGCTGGCAGCTGCTAAACTCCTTAGGAGCAGGGAGGTCAGTGTGGTGCTCCACCTTAGGAGACCTTCCCATTTGTCATTATGGTGGGAGATGCTTGGGGCAGCTGCCAGACAGGGCCCTGGGGACAGCAAAAGCCTGACCAAAATGCTTGAGAAAAAGAAACATTGCCAACAGACATTCGTTTGTTTGTGTTTTGGCATTAGGGCTTCGCTTTTATTTCTGTGCAGTGCTTGCTTTAGAGTAAACAAATACACGTGGGGGGAATGGAGAGGGGGAATGAGACCAAACTGGGCAAGTATCTGAGGCTTCATAGCTTCAAACTGCACTCATGTGAGTCAGTGTGGTGGAGAATACTCAGGTTAGCTTTGATCAAGGAGCAGGATTTGCTGTAGCAGCACAGGGTTGGGTTCCTCCATGGCTGGTTGATTTGCAGAGGAGCCAGCTGAGGGGATGGCAAGCTCTGCTTTTTGCAGTCATCTGCTCTTTGGCTCCACTTTTGGCTTATTTTCTAAACCCATAGGCCATTTATTTGAGATCTTTTGGAGATTTTAGCCTGTCCATTTGAAATTGATTTCTCTGCTGAAATGCTTCTCAATTTTCAGCATCCTATGTCTGCTTATTCACGATCTGATGCACAAATTAAATGCAATTTTCTCCTGTCAAAGAGAAGTGATGTTGCTTAGCCACTGACTGATGTGTCATTTTATGGTGTTGTTTATTCCCTTATTTGTCCTGGTTTTCTAGGAGCCAGGTGTCAGTCTTTTCCCTGGCTAGGCTTTTGCTTTTTTCTAACGCAGATTTTACTGGACTGGCCTATGTAAATTCACTTTGAGCTATAGAATGAAATAATATCATAGGCCCCTCCTAATTATTTTCTTGTGTTGATTTTACCTTTTCAAATGTTGTCACAACTTCCTGCCTATCTCTCAGTAAGGTTTCAACTGCTGAACCAGCCTGGCAAGAGCAGGGCAGACATCATGCTTGAGCGTATTTACTTAATGATGCATAGGTTTCTTTGG
This sequence comes from Rhagologus leucostigma, assembly GCA_013397725.1. NCBI lineage: Eukaryota > Metazoa > Chordata > Aves > Passeriformes > Rhagologus > Rhagologus leucostigma. The sequence goes on from VZTD01006000.1 coordinate 651,842, forward strand.
TAACTGCATTGCAATATCATGAGATACTCCACTGGTGCTGGGTACTGTATAGACCCACAGCTCTAGCTCTCAGTTTCTGGTCAGTCTTTTGCCTGAGAAAAAAACAGGCACAGGAATGGCTATGCTTATAATTCTTATTAAATGTGAACCTACTTATCCAACAAGTTCCTTACGTGCATAGAAATTAGGAGGGGGTGGGGGGGAGGCAAATCAATGAGCAGATGTCAGGAGTGTTCAGTTATTGGACAATAAGCATATATATGTTATATAAAACACATTTTCATACATGCTCCCCTGCTGTATTACTTGTATTTTCACATAATGCATGTGTGCTTCAATTCCAGTTTGGAGGCAAGCTGGTGACATTTGAGAATTCCAAGTCTCCGCAGCAGCCGGGCATGGAGCAGCAGCAGCAGCAGCATCCCCATGTCTACGTTAGCCAGGTTGTCACAGAGAAGGAGTTCCTGGCCCGCTCAAACCAGCTGCAGGAGGCTGTGCAGTCCGAGGGCTTTGTCAGCTACTGCCAGAAGAAAATTGACATGGCCCTGGCTGACTTTGAGAGGAACGTGTGGGCCTTCTTAAAGGTAACAGGGTAACAGCCCTTCAGGAGTTCCCCACTGGCTGGGAAAGCCAGGACGTGGTTGCTTCTGCACATTTAGCAGAAGAGATGCTGGGAACCAAAAGCTGCAGGCTGTGGGAATAGTGCCCATAAGCCAGGTCACTGGAGGGGGCCCACCAGAAGAGGGAGGATACTCAGGGCCAGGGGTGTTTGTGCAGTTTGTGAGGAGTCATGGCAAAGCAAAGGTGTGGATGAAGGTATCCCATGGTTTTTGATATCCCCCATCAGCATGTATTTGTACAGGGAGCTGGTGAGAAGGATTAAAGCTTTAGGATAGATGGGCTTTTCACTGCTCACTCTGAGCATTTAGAGGTTTCCAAGTGAAGCAGATAAACAGATTACTCACCTACAATAACCAGATAGAAGCCTTGCCCACCTGCTCAGGTGCCCAAGTCACTGAAGACTTTTGCAGTTCTCTTTATTACATTCAGTCTACTCAGTCAGTGAATCTCACTGGGTCATTTGTGCCAGTGAGGGAGAAAATGAAAAGTTGTAAATTGCAATATGGTCTTTAACTTTTTAAAGGTGAACTTCGAAGAAGATTCACGTGTTAAGTACCTCGAGCTCCTAGGATACAGGAAGGATGATCTGAGGAAGAAGGTAAATGTGTGATACGTGAGATAAATAACTTTTGAGTAACTTCAGCATTCTTACAGAAAGTAGTTTGCTCTGTTGGGTTTTTTCATTAGTTGTATCTTCTTGATCATACGGATATTCAGTGGAAATGTCAGAGCAGGCAACCGACTTCAGAGGTGTGTCTGCGTCTGACTGTCCATTGTTGATGTGAAATTCCCACCCATCAAGAAGCTTTGATATTTATTGATTTAGGCTGTTCATGTAACTTTGCTATGTGACATCCTTCTACTCAAGCATCGTGGAATGGGATCTGCTTTTAGGCTTTCTGGTTGAAGAACATGTAAGCAGTTTTCAGGGAATCACTAACTAGGAAAACCTGGGATAGTCTTTTGTGTTTGTGGGAGACATCATTAATTTTTGAAAGAAAAAGAAAAAAAAAACAAACCCAAAGGTCAAATTTGGTTACATTTGGAAAAGTAAAATTTGGATTAGCAGGAAACAATTTGCGCATCGTTATAGACCTTTCTTCCCAGTTCGAAGATTTTTACTGTGTTACAGGGAGTTATCTGCTATGCCTTTTGGCTCTTCGTTTCTTCCAGTTGTCTACCCAGGAAAACTGTCTAGTATTTCTTCTGTTTCAGTGGATTTTAACATTTGATTCATTTTTATTTTATCAAACTAATGTTTTATTTTGAAAGATTGGCTCTATTAAAGTGTCGTTATGCTCATGAATTAAATGTCCTTCAGGGCAAAAATTAATATGATTATGGAAAAAAACATCATGGCTTTGATAAGTTTGTCCTCAGCTTCTAAATATTTGTGCAAAGGCAAGCACAGCAAGGGTAACCCTGTTTTTGAAAAGCAGCTCTCAATTAGAAAATCCAGTTGGAATTTAGTAGTGGTTCTCCAGAGTGGCCTCGGGAGACTAAAGCCCACTGCTTGCTATTGCCCTGGGTTTGATATGCCCTGTGCATGGGGAGAAGCTGGGAAAATGGACACAGCTGAACTGGGTGGCCTGGAATGCTGGGCCTACCCCATTACTTCGGTATTTGAGAAGCAAATGAGAGGAGCTACAAGGCCCTGTTTTTATGTAGCGGTTTTCTAAAAACATTCCCATAGAAGTTGAGTCCATTTTTTTTTCAGTGTCAAGAAGCAGCGCAGTACAGCTCATCTGAAAGTTTTTGATGCTCAGATGAAAAGCTCACTAAATCACAACTTGGTTTTCCTATTATTGGTAGCACTAGGAAAGGAAAACAGGGATCACAGATTTCAGCTTCTTGTAATAAGCTGTTAAGAACATGAGAGAATGGGTTATATTCTTAAAACCTGTGATTCTCATGCAAGCCAAGTCCTGGATTTCTCATTTTTATTGTAAACCAATGATTAAAAAAGAAAGAGAAAACTGTCTCCAGCAATTTGAGCTCAGCTCTTTACACAAACCAGCCTACAAGGGTAAAATAAAGCCTACAATACCAAAAGCAGTAGATAATTTTAGGAGCAATGTGAAACCCAGGCTCCCTGATGCTGAAATAATATAGAAACTCTATACATAAAATTGCTGGTTTTGAGAGCCCTAATTGAATCTGTAGTCATGATTTGCTTTGCAAAGCAGTAAAAGCTGGGCATTTTAACTCTTTTGTACCTTGGAAAATCCTAGCCCACAGCCATGTGCCTGATGTGCTTGAAACCACAGCTTTCTGACAGGGTCCCTGTTCCACGAGGATTGTCACTGCTTTATTTTCCCTGACCAGAGCAGACAGAGGGTTTTATCTGTCATATTCTGATACTGCTTTTATTCCTGTGGTTTCCAGCAGCTCTAGTGAGGTTTGAGGCCCTTGAGTTAACAATTAAAGGTTGAAAGGCATAGGGCAGCTGTTGTTTCCATCAGAGCTTGGGGTGCAGGGATCTTAGCAGTAAATCCATCACCACGCTGGAAAAGGAAATGGCTTTAGTTCTATGTTAAAATGTTTAATTTCATGTTAACTGTTGTGCAAGCAACGTAATAGCTACCTGTGCCGGTTTTGCAGTCTGAGAATTTGGTGCCTCTTTAAAAGGGTACTTACTTAAATCTTTTTTGTTTTGTAGATCACATCTGCTCTGAATAAAGAAGGTCTTGCAGATGGTGTCTTGGGAGAGGTAAGCGAGCACATGTATGTAACTCTGTGGTTAGTTTTATAATGCCATGGTAATTTGCAAAGTAAGAATCATTTTTCTTTCCACTTGGTAGCTGTCCCAAAGTAAGTCACAAATAATCCGGCATGTGGCAAGTTCCTACATTCAGTAGGATGAAGGTATTGTTTTAAAAAATCAGCCACTTCTTTTCCACTCAGATGTTCCCCTCCTTTTCCAATGAAGGGTTCTTAGTCACAGGTTTTAGTTTGGGGTCTCATTGGCATCCCTCCACCTTTCCTTGCTGCTGCTTGTGTCTTGCCCACTGTGGCACTTTGTGCTGCCTGTGAGGTAGGGCAGAGCCTTGCTGCCTGGCACCTGATTTCAAGAACAGCACCTTCACCAGGTGTCCTTCACAACGTAGGACTGAGAGTGTGGTCCTGTAACTTTTCTTACAAGAGTGGTAAGTACAGTGCAGGCATTGCCCATTGTGATTGCAATGGCTTGAGTCTACAGCTGGACTGCATTGCTTTTGTGCCACAGACAGTTCAGAGTTATCTGCAGCTGCCTAATAGGTGAAGAAAGCTTTTGTTGCATGTTTTGAGGCAGCTAAGATGAAAACAGCACAGGGTACTGTGTAATGACAAAGAGCAAGGAAACAGTCTACCATGTTTGTGATGCTCAAGCATATAATGCATTTCTGTGATTTTCAGTCTGGTTCTAACTTCTTTGGTGGGAAGGTGTCTATACCTTGCATTGCAAAGTACTTTTGCCTCTTTTGCTGGTGGATTTTTATGGCATCTTCTCTCTGCTGAAGGCTCCTGCAGAATCTGATGGATCTGTGCCAAACGAGGGGGATGAAAGCCAGACTACAGAGGAGCAGTTCTTGGGAGAGGTATCTGTTGCCCTCTAGACTAACCCTGCTGAGGTCCCCTCTATTTACCTTGTTCCTCTTAACAGCATTTCATTTTGTTGGCTTTTCCTGCTGCTGAGGGTATACAGAAGTACAAAAAGTTATTTAGAATGGTAAAAATGGTATACAGAAATACACAAAGTTATTTAGAATGGTAAAACTGGTCTCTTGTTGAATTACTTGAGATTTTTTTCATCTGCTTCAGGCACTGTGTTCAGCCAGGTTTATCACAGGCAGTTTGTGCTCAACCATGTCAGCATTTGGGATCCTACACCTACTGTTCATATCTGACCATTTGAACAGCGTTGTTTTCAGCCCTGTGTTTTAAATATGGGGACAGGTCTATAATTAGCACTAAGGACCCAGCCTCTGCCTTGTGAGATGTCACTAGCAATGAAAATAGTGTATTGCTGTGTGAACAGGCCAACTTCATTCTTCCCCACTCCCTCAGTCTCCCTTTTGGGTTAGAATTTGGGCTGTTAGCTGTGCTCCCTCTGCTTGGTGCCTGTCTGTAGCTGTCTGTGGGATGGGGACAGTGGTTTAAAGCTCATGCATGTTGGGGTGGTACACTTGACTCCACATAACAAACAGCCTGTTAAGGACACCAAAACCAGAATGCTCTCCTTGGTTAGGTGCTTGATTGCTTGTTAGTTCTTTGGGCTCTGTAGAGGCAGACGTGTATCTGACTGTGTAAGGGTTTTGCTGTATGCAGCCATGAAGATATCAGATGTCTCATAACAAATGTCTCTTCTAGGAGAGAATTCACAGCCAAATATGACTTTAGCCTACCTAAATATTTGTGACCCTGGCCTGAAGCCACTGGTGATGCATCAGGGTGTGCTGTCACATAAAGTAACTGGATGGGCACATTATTCCTGTGACAGTCACAACATGACTTCAGCTGATACCAAACACACATCCTGTGTTATCTGACAACAAAATAATCTTCCAGATGCTGTGTCCTTTTCATGAGCCAAACATAAAGCTTGTTTCAGACTTGCTTCCCTGTCTGAATGCCTGTCTTTGGTCGACTGTGTCATCCAATTTAGCTGAACAAGCAGGGTGTTCCTGAACTCCCTTCATGTACTGGAGCAATGGCTTGTGACAGAGGAGGCAGTTTGGGGGTGAGGTTCTGCACTCTGCTTAGCCTGTGCTGTGAAAATTGATGATTGAGAGAGACTTCCCTCTTGATACTATTTTTTATTATTGAAATGTTTTGTTTGAAATCCCAAAATCCAAGTACTTGCACAAAGTGGTCTCTGTCTCAATTCCGGGTGAGTTTTATAAAAAAAGCAGCCTCTGTCCAGTGAGCACTCCCGTACTGGGTGCTACATTGGACTTCTGTGTTGAAAATTAGGCTTGTGTTCATGTGTAATTTGCTTAATTAAACTAGAGTGTATGCCTAGTGCAGAGGGTTTCAAGGATGAGCTGAAATCCGAAGTGGAGCAGAGTGGAACCTAGGTAACATTAATGGTAGACTGTTCTTGGTAGGGGGTTAAAGTTGAAAGAGAAGGAAAGAAAAGGATTCTGATTTTCTGGTTGTAGCTGTAGCTTCGCTTGGAGGGGGTTGTGTGTATATGGGCACAGATGCAAGTCAGTACCCAGGATCCAGGTGTCTGGCTGCTGGTATTTGTGAGATAAAGGGAGTTTATTTTGTAAAGCAAGGCAAAACAAGGAATTAATTCACTGCTTCGCATGGGCAGGCAGGTGTTCATCCCTAAGAAAGCTGAGCTCCATCACATGTAACAGTGACTTGGGAAGAGAAATGCCACCACTCCAAACATCCCCCTCTTTCTTGTTCCTCCAGCTTTGTATTAGGCTGAGCATGATGTCATATGGCCTGGAATATCCTTTGGGTCAGTTTGAGGTCAGCTGTCCTGGTTGTGTCTCATCCCAACTTTCCATGCACTCCCCACCTCCTCACTGGAGGTGTACTATGAGAAATAGAAAAGGCCTTGTTGCTGTGCAAGTGACGCTCAGGAAAAGCAACAACATCTCATTATCAACACTGTTTCCAGGACAAATCACACAGCCCCGTACTGAAGAAAAGTAACTTTACCTCTGCCCAAACTGGCACACAAGGATAACCTTCCCTTCTGAGTTAATGATCTCTGAGTTGACTGGTAGTCTGAAATTCTAAATTTAACTTGCAGTGCAAGAGCCATAGGGTTTTAAAATGTGTGTATTTTCTAAGTGTTTTCATAATCTGAAAAATTACACTTTTCCTTTCTCTCAGACGCTGAAGGACCATAAAAAAGAAACTGAAGATTTGGGATCTGCAAAGACAACATTTAACATTTCTGTTAGTGGAGGTACAAAAAACCTTGATACTGATTTCATTATATGTACTGATATTTATAAGTACTGATGTTGATAATGGTGTTCCAGTGAGAAGGCAAATTCTGCACAGATTTTGAAGGATTGTAATTACTTGCCTCTAACTGCATTCTCTCACAATCTCAAGGCACTTGAAAATACAACTTTTTTGAGGAAGGAAGGAAGTTATACAGCACTTTTGTACCCCATTACTGACATGCAGCTGCTCTGAGTGATTTCTGATATAAAAGACGACACGCTTGGTCAGGCATGAAGTGCTGTTTGTACAGAAACTCCCAGGGGATCTTGAGTAACAGAGAAGCCACTGACCCCTGTCGAGGCTTGACTTTTTATGGCACTATTCAGGTAGTTGTTTCAGAGGCCATTTAGACCTCTAGGAACTTGCTCTGTGACAAGATAAGTAATGCTTGGCAGTGCCCCTGTGGCAAGGCTGTGCCCATGTGTGTTTGAGGCTGGAGGTGAAGGTGAACACCCCTGTAAGTACCTGGCCGGGAGCGGGCTGGTTTGCAGACAGCTGTGCCGGCGTTGTACAGTCAGACAGTGTCGCCTGCTGCTGCATCTCTCAGTGGCTTTTGTGGCAGCATTTGGAAGTGCACCCCCCTGGCTCGTTGCAGATGTGGATGGGCTGATCACACAGGCTCTGCTGACGGGGAACTTTGAAAGCGCAGTGGATCTGTGCCTGCACGACAACCGCATGGCCGACGCCATCATCCTGGCCATTGCCGGCGGGCAGGAGCTGCTCTCCCGGACACAGGAGAAGTACTTCGCCAAGATGCAGAGCAAAATTACCAGGGTATGTGTGTTCAGGTCAGAATTAACGTGCTCATAATGCCTTTGGCAACTCCCTTTTTCACCTTGAAAGTTTTCTTGCTATTTTATAGGTTTATTTCGGCAGATGTTAGTAAGCGTTCAAGTCTGTAAGATCTCGGAGCAGAAGGATTTCTGTTACTCTTTTTTAATGCCTTGGTAAAGGGAGAAGAGGCACACCACCTGAATATCAGTACACAGGAGTGTTCTTTGTCTCATCTCCAGTGTCTCTGAGTTGCATATACACTAATAGATTCTCAGCAATAAAGACAAATACCTTAAGCAGGGCACGTTTCAGTCTGCTGTTCTGTCACGTTTTTCACACGTGACCCATGCTCAGGGCCAGCAGTATTATGTTGATTTCTACCCATGATCAGTCTTCTCAGATTTTGCTGATGCTTTGTTTTACTGCATGCACAGAACAGAGAGCAAAGTGTGCCCAGGGTAGATTAATCACCCTTTGTCTAGGAGACAGTGTGTTACGGCCAGCTGGTTATTGTTATTTTCAGCTTTTTGCAGTGCTAGGGGTGGCTGATGCTGCTTGTGCAAATCTTCTTTTTTACTACCAATATGAGAAGGTGGTGACAGGAGGTTGAAACAGGAGAAGTGGCTTTAAAAGAACAATTGGTTTAGCAAGGGTGGCAGCTTTTAGAGGAATTTCTTCACTGTAGTTCATCCTTTGGGATAAGGTGTTTTTATGAAGAGCTGCCCAGTTATCTGTGCCTATGCTGACTGGCAAACGTTGACCTTGTGTAGTTAGGATCTTGCATTTGTGGTTCAGGTGTGTTTTTTCTTTTCTGGTCCCAAAGTGCACACATACTGCTTGTTCAGCTGTTTCTGAGCTTGAAGTCTTGGCATGAGAAGGGCTTTGTTCACTAAAGAGCAGCACAGCTGCCAAGTCTGTTTTTTGTCCAAAGCAAAATAACTGGAGACAGAGTTTGAGAAGGGAGAAACTAGAATTTCATTCTGAGGGCTGTGGAGAGGCAGCCTGGGTGGGTGAGTGGGTGGAGGGTAGGGATATTACAGCCAGCTCAGGTTGATATTACTGCCAACTTGCTGCTTCCTTTATGCAGCCTTTTCAGCTGCCCCTCGCTGGTCAGCTTGAGACCAAGAGCTTAAAGCTGAATGAAGCAGTTTAGCAAACAAAATTCATACCTCTCCCTGGGAATTGTGTAAAAGATTTATAGCTAAATAGTTGGTGTGTTATCTTTGTCTGCAGAAATAGTGCTGAAAAACATTTGCAACAGCTTGTGGAGATTCGTGTATTCTTTTCTTGTACATTTTGTAGCAAGAATAATTTGCCTCTGCATGTTCTCTGAGTTTGTTTTGTGTTTTTTTCACTGAACTCCTTTTTAAGTAAAATGTGCTCTTGCGCAGCTGTTGAACTGCAGTGCAGTACCTGTCCTGACCCTGGATACAGTGGGGATGAGTACAGTGGAACAGATCCAAATTACCCTGAGTGTTATACAGAGGAAATCCTACCAAGGTCCTAACTGTGGTCTCTCTCCTGCTCTAGCTCATCACTGCAGTTGTAACAAAGAACTGGAAAGAGATTGTGCAGTCTTGTGACCTGCAGAATTGGAGAGAGGCTTTGGCTGCTGTGCTCACTTACGCCAGGCCAGACGAGTTTACAGCCCTCTGTGGTAAGGACACTTCACAGACTGGATAATTCCAGAGCAGTATCGTGGCTTTGCTCACAGTTCCTCGGCCAGTTGCTTCCCCAGCTTCAACAGTGGTGGGGAGGGATCACCAGAGTGATTCACCACCATGTTTGTTCATATTTTTTCTAGATCTCCTGGGTAGCAGGCTGGAGAATGAGGGGGACAGCGTTCTGCAAACACAAGCTTGCCTCTGCTACATTTGTGCCGGCAACGTGGATAAACTCGTTGCTTGTTGGACCAAAGTTCAGGATGGAAACAGCCCCTTGTCCCTTCAGGTTGGTAATTCTTTTAAGAAAGATGTTGGAAATAACAGACCGCAATCATTCGGCTCTTAAATTATCTAGTGCAGAGCTTTGCTGTGTGATGTACACCAGGATGCAAGCCTTTCCTTTCTGGAAAAATAACACGTAAATATGATACTGGAAAATGTGTTGGGAAGTACAGTGGCCCTTGTGCTTGCCTTGTTCTTTGGGTGGTGCTGCTAATACAGTTGTGTAAAAAATAATTGTAGTACTTAGTGTTTTGGTAAAGAAGGGTCTTTCAGTGCTTGCATCTTCTGCAGTTAGGAAATACTTGGACTTTTCTACTTTTGGAAGTTCAGGAGAAGAAATCAAAAGAATTAGATTTAAATCTGGAGAGACAGTTGTAGGAAGGTTCTCATGAGAGTTTTCTCTAGGTGTTTGCACATGCAACGCTTGGTTTCCAGCAGTAGAAAACATTGCTTATAGCAGATATCTTGAGGGAATAGGATTGATGAGTGGAATGAAGCAGTTACGGAATAATTTATTTTATAGTACAATGTTAGTTTCTTCCTTCTGTTCAAGGCCTTTGAAGGACCAGTTTTAGAAAGTACTTACTTGACGATGCTGTGAGACTCTTGTTTAGTTAATTGAAGGAACTGATGTGTGTCTGAGTTTTGCTTCATGTCATTAACTCTCTCCAGTTTTGAATTATCAAAATTATTTGATTTTAAGGGCTTTATTTACAGATTTACCTTCAGTTTGAATTTGCATTTTGATTGCATGGCTTTGGCCTCTCAGACAGTAAAATTGAAAAATATTGTTGAAGTCCTAATTAGGTGGCTTGTTTACTATGATAGTGGCAATAGAAGCTGTTGGGTTTTTTTTTACTTGCCTTTTTTGAAGTGCTGATTTGTTGGGAAAAACAAATGGTTAGAAAACAATCTTTATTAGTAATGTATGGTTGAAATCTTTTGTGTGGCACACTCTCATTAAATCTCTTGTAAGATTTTTTAAAGGGATTTAATTTTGGCAAGTGAATATTTGTAGTATCCTTCAGTATAAATACAGTAAGAAAAACACGAGAAAATGAAACAGAAAATGTTCCTATAATTTAGGACTAGAATGAAACCCAAGCAAGACCAGCTCTGGTGTTTGGGGATGTGCAAGGAAGGCAAGATGGAGAGTATTGCTGGTGAATATCAGGAAAACCATTTTGCTGTAACAACCAGAAAACTATGGACAACTCTCCCAAGGGAGTTTTTAGCTCCTTTTAGGATGGATAAGAACTGACATACTAAACCACTGTAAATGAACATGCAGCAGCCCGGCACTAGTAGTGATGACAGGTGTGATGTTGTCTCATTGCTCTCAGGCTGTCACCAGATAATTTTATGAAAGCATCCACTTGGTGGACATGCTCAGTGCTGATAGGGCCCTGAAATCCTGTTTAATAAAGACAGTTCTTTTGAACTCTGCCGGCTCTGCTGTTAGAAGCTGCTTGGTGGGTGGTTGCTGTTCTGTCTTCTGGGAACAGCCATGTCTTTGGTGCCACTGTGGCTGTTCAGGAAACCTGCACTTGGGCTCCCCATTGGGTGAGAGGGGTCCTGCAGGGCTGCCCTGAGGAGCAGCCCTCCATGCCAGTCCTTAGCCAAGGCCCCCTTCACTTCGTTGTTTTCACTTGTGGGTGGGTTTTTCCCCTCCTGTTCTTTCAGGATTTAATAGAGAAGGTCGTAATCCTGCGCAAAGCCGTGCAGCTCACACAGGCTGTGGACCCGAATGCTGTGGGGGCCCTTTTGGCCGAGAAGATGAGCCAGTATGCCAACCTCCTGGCTGCTCAGGGAAGCCTGGCTGCAGCACTGACCTTCCTCCCTGCCAACACCAACCAGGTATGGGGCCTGCAGGCTCTTCACTCCCTCTCTCTCCGCGAATGGGTGTGCTTCAAGCAGAAGACTCTGCGTGGTGCAGTTCAGCATCAGGACTGCCCCTCGACATGCACCTTGGGACGTGACAGCCAGGCTGTTTCCCCTCACCTGCACCAGCCTTGCTGAGCTGGCAGACGTGCACAGACTTCTGCTCCCTCTTGGTTTCACACCCTTGTACCTGCAGCCAGGGACTGCCAAAGGGTGTCCCTCCTGCAAGCCAGACGCAGCGAATGACACGACATTGACATTTGGTTGTTCTCTTCTGACGTCTCATCTTCCATCAGCTGATATTTGTAGACAAGCTAGTTTGGGGATGAGGCAGGCACTAGTAAGGCAGTTCCGATGGCCTCACGTCTCATGCAGAGAAGACTTATTCCAGTGAGATAAAGCAGAGCAGGCTTCTGAGAGAGCTCATCAGTGAGTGGCCACTGAGCCTCTCGGTGTGATGCACTGGGTGCCAGGCAGTGCATTTCACCTCCCTTCACTGCCCTTTTCTGATTGCAGCCAAACATCGTGCAGCTAAGGGACAGGCTTTGCAGAGCGCAAGGGGAGCTCCCGGTGGGACAGGACAACCTCAAGGGACCATATGAGAGAGAGCCCATGCCCAAAGGACGAGCTGGCCCTGTGGCTGGACGGATGCAGGCGCCCCAGGCTCCAGCCCAGCAGTATTACCAGCAGGTAAATGGGCTTTGGCAGTAAGGGAGGGACATGGTGCTTGATTTCTGTAGACTGATGGATATAATAATTTTTTTTCCTTTCTCTTGATCTGAGGCTGTGTGACAAACCTCTACTGAGAGCCTTGTGGTGAAGGTCCTTGGTGCTTCCTTTCAGTCAGTACAGATGCCTCCTTTACTCCTCATCTGGAAACATCCTTTAAACACCTTATCAAGTAGTCTGCTTCTGAAGTTAGGTGTTTTCCCCCCTTTGTTTGGAAATGTGCTTCAGTGCCAAGAACAGCTGTGTGGGAGAGCACTGCAGGAGTTCTCTGTGCTTCCTCTCACAGTCCCTGATGTTGTCCCATCCGTGCAGGCCTTGGGGCTTGCTCATGCAGCTCACCAGCCTCCTCTGGGGCGGATTATTCCCACCCCCAGCTCTGATTTTGGCTGCAGAAGTTGCTGAGCAGTGGCAATAGCAAACTGAGGGCACGTTTCAGCAGCTGTGGGTACAGCCTGCTGTGAAAACACCTTCCCAGCCAGGTGTAAGGTGCATGGGCCGGTGAGGAGGCTGAGAGTGAGGTGGGCTACAAGAAAGACCTTGTGAGTATAAGAGTAATAAGAGAGCTGTGCAGGGAGGAAGAGGAGAAAAGGGGAAGGGCAAATTCCCTGGTTTTACCTCTAAGCTGAGGATGACACTGCAGCAGAACACACTGGCCATCAGGGCAATGTGGGGTGTTGGGCAGCCCTGGCTGTGTGTGTGCTTAGAGAGCACTGCCAGGTCCCTAATCCCCCAGCACAGCACTGCAGCTCGTCTGGCCCTGCTCTAAAAGTGCTCTGGGCTGGGCTTTTCTGAGAGCAGAGCTGTGTTAGGGCTGTGGGTGTTCTCCTTGCACAGAGATTGGCACAAGAAGAGGTATCTCTTGTCTGCGCTGCCCTCAGGCACTGCCTGCCAGGAAAACCAGGGCAGGAAGAAAGAAGGGATGAAAGGCTGAGGGGGAGTTGGGCAGTCTCGATGTCAGTGGTAGTGTGTGCCTCTGCCTTCTCTCCAGGGTGTTAGCAAGGTGGATTTCAGAAGGGACAAAGCATTCATCTGGGATTTACCTTGCTAACCCCATTGTGTATGATTTTAAATGCATCATCGTGAATAATCAAGTCTACTCTGCTGTCTGTGTCTTTGGCCTTCTTCCTTGTAAGCCATGAGTTGCCTTGAGAAGCGAAGCTGTGTGTTTCCTGTTTGGCTCTGGAGAATAGCAGCTCTCCTCTAGATGTTGAGATACGAGCAATGCTTTTTTAAGCCAGAGTTCCCTCTTTCTCCCCCTGTTTCTGGAATGCCTCAAGCAATTATTTCAGCAAGCCCTGCTTGTTAATTAAAGGCTGGATGTATCACAACCCCACAAGTTCACTGGGAGTTACAACCCCCTATGTTCCTGGCCTTTCAGGAAGTTCATCCTCAGCAGCAAGGGCTTGAAGGGGACAGGTGTCAGTCAGAAAGGTTCCCAGCTGATGAACCAGAATGGAGAGAAATGACATATTTGAGTCTTAGGATATTTGCTTTGTTTGACTTCCTTCTAAGAAAGTGAGTATGTAGGACTTGTTCAAGCTTGAGGCAGCCTTTGTTTAACTGCTGTCCCAAATAGGAACGTGTACTTAACACTTGGATTCCTTTCAGCATAGTTTTGTTGAACCCTCTTTTTCATCTGAATAAACCAGGCATGCAAGGGGGTGAAAAAGTCTTTCAGATACTCCAGTGATGAGTTATGCAGGCATTAGCAGTGGCTGTTATGCAGCTGACTGCACCATTAGCCTAGCACTGCATGGGGTTAGAGACCCATAGACGGAAGCCAGCTGAGCAGCCAGGACTCCAGAGTCACAGCTTTCCCTCTGCTTATGCTCCTGAACCCCAGCCGTGTGTCCTGCTGTTGGGCAGCACGCCCACTCCTTACTCAGGAATGTCACCGGCACAGGAAGTTCTTGAGTTTTGTCCCATCAGAAAGGTGGAAGTGGTTGTATGGAATTGGAGCCATTTGGAGTGGCAAAGAAGGAAGATAGAGGAAAGGAGCTATGGGAGACTGGCTGGGAAGCAATTACCATTAAGATGTATATTTGTGCATGTGCAAGAGCTGAATATCAGAATTTGACCTTTTTAAATTATATTTTAACCTTTTTAAATTCATCTGAAGCTCAATTTAAACAGACTCCTTTTGTGTGAGGCATATGTTTGAATTTAACATGCAACCTGGGCTTGCAGCTGTGGTTAGTGATGCTTGCTGTCATGGACTAATGGCGGGGGGGCCTTCTGCAGTAGGAAAATGTGATGAAAGATGGGGACCTGGCTGACTGGCACAGGTAACACTGCACTTGCTCCACAGCCTATTGCAGCTGCAACTCCACTGTGCTTTGTCCTCACTCTGCAGTTCACCTTGGCTCCAGTGCACAGTGATTTTTGTCTGTCATGAATGCAATTTCCTTCTTCCTCTGAGATTTTATGGCTGTTACAAGTGCCAGCATGCAGACCTTCTTGCGTTCACTTCTTTGCATCTTGTTTTGTGAAACCCTTTAGACTTTTTTATTGTTTTGTTTTCCATGATTGGTATTTCTTTGTTCGATTCAGGTTAGAATTGCCCCTACTGTCACTACCTGGAGTAACAAAACTCCTACTGCCCTTCCCAGCCATCCTCCTGCAGGCTGTCCCTCTGACACACAGGTATAACCTTCATTATTCCTCTCTGAGCCTCTGCTCCACCCCAGTATGTCCCCTGGTGTAGTCTGTGTGCTTGGCACAGTCTGGTACAGATAGATGGAAGGAGCAGCTCCCATGTGTGCTCTGGTTTTACTCTTCTGCATCTCGTTACTCAGTTTTTTCACCAATGCCCAGATGAGCGGCCCTGGAAAGCCTTGAGTGCGAGCTCAGTGTGACCTGAGTCTCCCCAACCCTTGCCCTGGAATATTTGAAGTATGATTTTTCCTTTCTCCTTTTCCATGGAGATTAGAAGCTTCAGAGTTAACGTTTAAGTTTAGTTGAAAGATGGCAGGGTGCTCTCGGGCTGCCTGAACACCAGGCAGCACTGGCAGGGAGCTCTTCCTTGTGCAGGAAGGTGTGTGCTGCTCTGCTTCCTGCTGAAGTCACTGCACATCCAGCTGTGCTTTCAGTGCTGTGCTGGGCACCCTAAGGCACTGGGGTGGTTGAAGGCATTTGCCTCTGTGCTGGTGATTCCCTTCTTCCAGGGAATGTGGTTTTGGGCCTTGAAACATGAACCGATCGTTTTGCTGCAGTTCTGCTTCAGCACTGCATTACCATTACTGATTAAACCCTGTCTCACCTGACCATTTTTCCTGTAATCTTTTTTTTTTTACAGGGTGACAACCCACCTCCTCCAGGGTTTATTATACCGGGTGCTGTTGGCCCCAGCATGCCACCGCAGCAAGCCACATCTTCCAACTACAGCATGTACTCGCAAGCAGGAACACGGCCAGCGTACCCACAGAGTGAGTAACAGCAGCTTCCCCCTCTCCCTCCCACCCAGGTGGGCCAGCATTAACTCAGGAATAACCAGTCCCCTCCTTGTGGTTGAGAGTGTTCAGACCAAGCCAGTCCCACAGTTCCTGCAGGATGGGGAGAAAGGAGGGGTGACATGTGAGTATTGTCATTTCTTGATGGAGTCCAGACACCCTCTGTCAAACATTCCTCCCCTGCTGAGGTGTCTGCCCACAGCTCTCAGAACCACTCCTCTGCTGGCCCTGCCCGAGGTTGTGCTAGGGTTGGAAACTCCAAAGTCTGAGTCCTGGGAAAGCAGCACAGGCCTCGTAAGGAGGGACACAGCTCATCTGTGTGCAGCTGGGCCATCCATTTCTCGTTGGGGCTCCATGGAGGTGGGAAAGGGGATGAGGAAATGAGGGCAGTAGTAGAGGTGAGTGAAGAAGGGGGCAGAGCCCTGACACACTCAAAGCAGGGAGTGAAAATACTGGCACGACCTAGGAAAAATGGCCATAGATGGGCAGAGGCAGTGAAATTAGGCCGCAGGGCCCACAGTGAAAGGCTGTGAGCTTACATTCCCTTCCAGAGTCTGTGTTCATTTCCTTGGCCTAGGCTTTCCCTTTGTGAAAACCTGGGGCAGGGCTTTCCCTTCCCTGAGAGCCCCTGTGAGGATTGCAGTGGTCCAGAAGACAGCAGTGTCCATGTGTCCCAGCCCCACCGCAAGCAGCATGATGGCTCTGGGCTGGAAGAGTGTGTGTGGGAGAGGAGGAATCCTTTGAGCCAAGGCCATCCTCTCTGTGCCTCCTTGCTCCCAGTGACAGGCTGGGGATTTGAGTAGTCCTTCAAGTGCAGGCAGAGTTGTTGGAGCCAGGATTTGGCTGGGCAGGTAAGTGGTTTCGGCTGGTAGGGGCATGAAGAGAGGAGAGTCAGGGGAAGAAGGAAGCAGAGGCAGATGAAACCCGCTGTTCTGTTACGAACTCACTGACTGACTGTTTTTTCTCCCTGTTTGTAGCGTATCAGGCCACACAGCAGTACTCCTCTGGAACAGGGGGACCAGCTCTCTATCAGCCTCAGCAGCCTATTGCTGTCCCTGCTTCAGCCTCTTACCCCAGCCCTGCCCCTAACACCACCCCTTCCTACCTGCCCTCCGCCCCTGCTCACTCCATGCCCTCCCCGCTGTACCCCGGGCAGCCTCAACCCTCCCCAACGAGCCTGAATCCCATCTCTTCCTTCCCCGTTCCTCCTTCTGGCACATCCTTTCAGCATGGCAGGCCAGGACTTCCAGCAACTTCTGTGGCTTATGCATTACCTACTGGACCAACAGGTACTCTGCCTGCAACCAGTGACCTTCCTGCATCCCAGAGAACAGGTCTGCGCTTGGACAGGGGGCAGGCAGGGAGGAGGGAGGGGTTTGGTCTTCACCCACTCAGTTAAATATGCACTTTTTTCCTTGTGAATGCGCTGTAAAAAGTTTGCTTTTGCTTAGAGATCAGTTCAAAGCATTTCTAAACCACGTCGTCACCCCTGTGCATCTGTGATAGGGCTGTTGGTGCACTGAGCAGCATGAGCAGTCACCTTTCTCTGGCGAGCCAGACCTTGCCACGGTCACAGAGCTTTTGTCTTGCCCAAGACGGGATGCTACAACAGGCTTGTTGTGAGGCTGTCGTATGCCATGGATGGATCATGGCTCAATTTTAACAATGGCATCAGAGCCCGTGCTGTGACTGGAGAGCAAACTACAAAAATGAGCAAGTTTTCCTAATCGCTGCAGACAAGATGATCCCAGTTCTCCTCGCAGAATGATTTTGCAGATGTGATTTGTCCCTGTGTCCCTGGTTCCTGAGCAGCCTTTTAAGCCCGAGATTGGCAGCATATTTAATTCAAACAGCATTTCCCGTGGCATCAGCTCCCTTTCATTATTTTGTCCCTAACCTCTTACTGTGATGGGATTTACTGTAGCTGCAAATGCCTTAAAAGATAATCAGAAGTGATTTAGAAATGCTTTCACATGTCTCTTCCCTGAACGTCAATTAAAAGCATGTGTGTGTGGCTGACACGTAGGAGCATGTTGGAGCACGCTTGGTGAGAGAGCACTCGCTGAGGTGGGGCTGAATGTCTGCTTGTCACTGTTTGCCACGTGGGACAGTGACCTCGCCTGCCATAGCAAACCTGTCCCTTCACTTAGCAGCCTGTGAAACAGCAGCTTTGCATGTCAGACAGTGCAGGAAGAATCAGCAGTCCTTTAATAAACCTGCTCATAAATGTACTTCACATCCAGGTGGTCCAGCTGAAGAGTCAAGGGCCAGATCTAGGAAGCAGAGAGTACAGGGAATACTGGGCAAGATTTGAGGGATGTTTTGGGGATGTCAACACTGCTGACAGGCCCTAATGTTCCCACTGTCATTCCCTCTCTTATTTTAAAAGTCTGTTAGGGGTGATGCAGTGCAGAAAAGCCATTTTGCCTTTGGCAGCATGAGTCCTATGAGTAGGTGCTCCTGTTGGTGTCCTTGAGGCTGGTAGCTCGCATACCCCCTTGTGTTTGGGGGAGAAATGGTCTTTTGCCATGTCAAAAAATAGGACTGGTGTATGGCTGCCAGAGTTGCAAGGGGAGAAAAGGCCTTTTCCATCCACCATGCAGCTAGATTTGGTGTCCTGTTTGTTCTTGGAGGTGCTGTACTCTGACCTCTCCTGACCCCATGTTACAGGGCATGTCAGACTTGAATCTCTAAGCCAGAGGAATTATTAAATTGGATGGAGGAAGAGAGGTTGGATAGGGTTCTAGGCCTGGGATGTCAACCAGCACATTATAATGCAGACAGCATAGATTCTGCACCTCCAAATAAATGCAAGGAACAAGAAAATTGTTCTTTCTTATCCATTTTACTAGTCAACTTGAGTCACTGGCAGGCACTTTGGATCTGCCACTTGCTAAGTTTCTTGCAGTGACATGACATAGTCCACGTGGCATGGTCAGAGTGGGTGAAGCTCTTTTCAAAGTTAAAAGTTGTTCCTATTAGGCTTTTTGTAAAACTTTCTGAGAACTATCCATGCTGCTTATGTTTTTCTCAGCAGCTGTGGTGAGAAGGTAGCCGGTACAAAGTGTCAGACCTTCAGGAACCCAACCTTGGGCATCCTGTCTGATTTCTGCAGCCTTAGGCTGAAATGCAGAGGCAGACTGCAGGGCACAGTGAGGTGCTGAGGCCAGGATGGCTCATGCATGCACACAAGTGACGACTGCAGCTGGAGAACCATGGAAAAAAGATTGAAGAGCACACTCTGTTCTGTTCCAGTGTTTAGACTACACCTTTCAGAAAGCATGCAAACAAGAAGGAAAAAAACCTTGTTGTCTTAAGTGCAGCAATGTCAGTGTACACGCTTAATATGCCTAAGCACCAACACATTTCCTGAACAGCTGCATTGCTTAGTGGGGGAAGCCTTGGTATGAGATCCTGCAGCCAGAAGTAGATCTCACCTGTGGCTCCGAGTGCTCTGGTGCAGTGATGCTGGTCCTGGCAATGAAGTGGTGTGCTTTTGTATGGGGTGATGATCTTATCTGGGAACATCATGCTTCACTTTGCAAATGTGACTCATTTAAAGGCAGGAGTAAGGGAGGAAGGAAAACAGATCTCAAATTTGAACTCTTGAAAAGCACCTGACCTTTGAACTGGCGTGGGTTTAAAGATGCACGTAAAAAGAAAGAGTTCTGTAAATATTTTCTGGTTTTTTGCAAAGGCATATAACATCAATATGTTAAGCTGTGCTCGGACCTTCAGTAAGCAAGAAAAGCCCACATTTAATTTTATTTTTAACCCCTCTCGCTTCGTTTTGTGATAGATCTTTGAACCTACTTTCAAGGGAGTTCTAATTTTCAGCATCTTGAATCTTGTTTGCAAATGCAGTAGACCAATTCTGAGCTAAAGGAGGAAGGGTTTGCACCAGAACTATGAGCAGGCCAACCCCAGGGACAGTTCTCATCCCCAAAGCTCCTTTACTCTTTGAAATGGTGTGGGCTTTATTTGCCTGCATTTTGCCGTTTGGATTTATTGCTCAGTCTGAGCAGGCAGTGTGTCTTTTTGTGTGAGTGTAAGGTTGATGTGTGAACATACTTGTGTTGCTGGGCTGCATGTGGCTGAGAATGTGCCTTGATTTGAGAAAATACTTGGAGAGCCACCTTAAGGTCAAATACTTCAAGCATCTCTTGAAAAGCTTTCTGGAATGGCAAAAAGGTGTGGAGAAGATGGTGGCTAAGAGTAATGGTCTGTGAGCTGCACTGGAATAGAAAATGAGAACACCAGAAGAGATAAGAAAATGGGCCAGAACCCTGCAACATTTGTTATAAACAACTAGAAACACTGATTTACTGCATGGAAAGAGCAACAGGCTTGTTTTGGGGGAAGGTGGACAAAAGGAATTCCATGGGGGTCTTGAACAAATGACTTGTCTCCAAGCTGGCATTGTAATTAGGTTAGGTGGTTTTTTTCTGCTGATGCATGTTGTGAAACTAAATTGCTGGTCAAAAATTAAAGACCAACTGCTTTATTATTTTTGAAGAAAACTTTTTTTTAGTTATCATTGCATTTTGTCTACAGAAAGTCTACCATCTCAAGACCAGGCCTCTCCCTTCGCAGGTGAACTAGGTACCACCTAACCTGAAAATAATTACAGCCACTACATGAAATTAATTGAACGGACATCAATTATGCAAATGTTCTTTAGAGAACATTAAGTGTGATGCTGTTTGCCAATTAGACTTTAATCAAATCAATTTTTAGTTCCTTAATTGAAACCAATAACAATATATCTGGAGTTTTTAACCACAGAAACAAATTCTTTTAAAATATATTCCTGTTTTAATGCAAATTATTCCAGGAAATTAACATAAGTAACAGTCTGGGAGATTTTCTTAACATGTTACTCCTATCAGTTAGACTCCCTGTATCTGAAATACTCTAGGATTTTCTGGATAGGGAAGAATAGAGGAGGCTGCCAGGAGATGGCACTGCCTTTGGTTAAAGAGAAAGCAGATGTGAAAGGGGTTTTAAATAGTTTTTCATTTACCCCTTTAACATGCTCTGGATGTGGCCCTTGCTTGGCAAAAGCTCGGGAGCCAATGAAATTTCAGATAAATTGAGCAAATTCTGCAGTAATGTTAAGCTGTGCTGTCTAAGGTAAATTCATCATCTGCTAAGTGAAAAAAACACTGTGGTGAAAAAGTCCATTGAGCAGGGATTTGGTCTTGTTGGCTTTTTGTGGCTTTGTGCAATAAATCCTGATTACTCGGGGAGGCCACGGTAATGCCTGGATGTGATGCCGTGGGCCCGATTCCATGTGCTCCATGAGGAGATGGGCAGCTTTTTCTAATGCACTAATGGGAGCTTTGGGGTGCAAATCTCGCAGCTGCAGGGGGCTTGCTTTCTTGGGAGAGCAGAAGGTTTGGTGCAGAGCAGCACCCCAGACTTGGAGTGAATCTGCTCAGACCTCCTCTGCGCTTCTTCCACTTTCAAGCAAATCACCCCTGGTGCAGAAAGCCAGATTTTTCCACCTTGCTCAAGCAGCTCTGCTCTGATTTGGGGATACAAAGCACCCAAAACCATGCTGTAGCTGGCAGGGGAAAGCTGGGTTTGTGGCTCTTTTGTGTTTGCAAGGTGGCTGGGCGAATCTGGCCTGAAATGTTTAAGGCCTCTTGTACCTCTTCTTTTTGTGTGGTGTTGCTGGGGAACTTCATGTACAAATGTCATGGATAAGCTTTCTTCACATACACGGTCTGTGTAGGAGAGCTTTTTTGGGCATGGTAGACCTTTTTCAAGGGCATGTCTGCTCAAAGCTCTTTTTTCCTGCAAGAGAAGAAAGAAAGTTAATAATTAAGTTATTAACTTGAGAACAGTTGGTCAAGATCCCAAAGCTGCCCAGTGGGCACAGAGCCCAAGGGGTCTGATGGCAGGGATGTTGGGAGGTTCTGGCTGGCACAGGGGCTGTTCTGGCCCTCAGGGAAGGGCAGAGGAGCAGGCAGGTGAGGGCAGGCTCTGCCAGTAGAGCAATGGCAGGGAGCTGGCCCAGCTGAGCTCAAGGAGGCATCACTGCCCTCCTCCCAGGTACTTACAGTCTCTGTTTTCTCTCTGTCCCAGGGCCTCAGAACGGCTGGAATGACCCTCCCACCCTGAACAGAGCTGCCAAAAAGAAGAAGGTACTTTAGGAAGTCCTACCACAACACAGCTGAGTGCTGGTCACTTGAAAAGCAATAGTTTAAGCTGCTCCGGGGAAACCTTTTGGCAGGAGGAGGAAAGAGAAGGGTTAGCAGCAAACAAAAGCTGCACCTCATGAGCAGAAATGGCCTTTGTATGTCTCTATTATGCATTACCCGTCTCAAAATATCTGAGTCTCTAAAGAGATGGTGGGTTTTTGCTAAAGTTGTGATTGTTAATAACAACATTGTTCCTGGTTTGAAGCAAATACTTCTGACTGTTTTCATCTGCAGTAAAGCAGCAGAGTTTTGCAGGACATGATACTTAGGCAAAATGAGGAGGCTGTGCAAATTGTTATAGATTATTGATGTTGCTGGAGCTGAAAGCAATTTATCCTGATTAAGGGTCTGACCCTGAGAGATCTGTTGAGAGTAAGACAATTTCCATGATGGAGATAATGTAGTTTTGCAAAACGGATTTAAATTGCAGCAGGGCAGGATAACTGGGAACACTTGGCACGGAGCAGAGCGAGCCTTTTCATCCACTGGTGCTGCTGTAGCCTGGAGTATCTCCACAGCAGTCAGTGTCATCCACCACTCTCTGATCCTGGGAAGCAAGAGTTAGTCTGGAGTGTCTAAAGTGTGGAGAGAACAAAAAAAGTTGGAGCAGGCAAGATAAGATCTGGGCGAAGGCAGAAGTCGTCCTTACCCTTTGGGTTTTGGTCTCTGCAGTTCAAGGTGGAGAAGCTTTTGGAGGTTGGATAGAGAGCTCTTAGTGTCAGAATAAGTGCTGGAGCTGAGAGCTCCAGCAGCAGCCTTCTGCACACAGGGTTTTTGCTGCTTGTGTGTGTGTGTGTGTCTCATGGCCAGAATTTCTTCCACAGCCAAGGCTTGCGGGTTGGCTCCTTCTAAATGAGGAATGTGTTTGTTGCATTCCCTGTTGGGTATTTAACAAATCTGTCAGTTGTGTTTCTGTGCTTGTTTGCCTTCTGTCCACTGTCTGAGGGGTGGTTTAGGATATTATAAAATGACTCACCACATGGACTGTTAAAAAATAGAAGAAACGTCTGGCATTTCAAGCCATAATTTTCAACTGTTTTCCTCCTAACTAAGAACTTACTCACCGCTCAGAAGTTTATTGCTGTGATTCATTTCTTTTATAGCTTACTTTGTTGCTGGATTGGGAATATTTTTTTTTTTTGCTGTCTCAAACCACTAGTTTAATTTTAGGGTCATTCATTCAGGGTTCTGTAATACTCCCTTTTTTTTCCCATGCGCACCCAAAGAAATGTTCACATTCCCATGGAAGCCCTTTTTCTGTTGTTTGGATTCCTGCATGATGTATGGCAGAGGCCAGTAGCTCATTTTGTTGTTTCTTCCCTCTACCAAATGTTTGTGAAACAGCCCTGTGTAAAGACTGGCAGATGCTGAGGGATGAATCTGAAATGTCCTGGTAATCTGCCTTAGTGCAGACCTGTGTGCCAGAAGCTTGGAAGGCTTTCAGAAGCTTTACTGGGGCGTGTTGCTGGCTGTGACCTACGTACTGCATGGACAAAAATACACCCTTGAAAGTGAGACAAAAAAGTCTAAATATAATGACCCAATAGTAAGAATAGATGTAGGTGTGGGTTAGTTTTCTCTTCTAATAGTGCTGGTCTGCCAAACCTCTGGTTTGTGCCCTTGGCCGAGGGAGAGTGGCTCTGATTCGAGGTGGCTGCACTCAGCTCTTGTGGGCAGGGGCAGGCTGGGCTGCCCCAAGGCAGTTCTTACTGTGCAGCCAGAGGGATGGGTCTGGTTAGCCAGAGTGAAATCCTGTGTTGTCTCCCCTGTTATTTCTGTATCCAGCGCTCCCAGTTACTGTGGTTTGGGAAGTCTGTAAGAGCTGGGTGTTGTGCTGTGCCTGCAGCAGCCCTGCAGCAGCCACACCAACACAAGTGCTCTGCTTTTTTCCCCAGGTCCCCGACAACTTCCTGCCCCCGGTCCCCATCACTTCTCCCATCATGAACCCGCTGGCGGATCCGCAGTCTCAGATGCAGCAGCCCCCGGCTCCAGCACCGCCCAGCAGTGCACCCAGCTTCCAGCCTCCACACCTCCCTGCAGGGCAGATGGTGCTGCAGGGTGGCTTCCAGCCTGCTTCCCAGCCCCTGGGGCCATCCATCATGCCACCCACTGTTTCCAAACCCAGCACGGAGGGGGCCCCGGGGGCCCCAATCGGCAATGCCATCCAGGTAACGTAGCACGGCACGGGTTTGTTTGTCCATCAGCAGAGCCGGCCAGGCAGGATCCTGTTGTCCAGTCTTTTCTTGTTAGCTGCACAGTGTACTGTGGGATTTCTAGGCACTGGCTTTGCACCGTGCTGGCATTTTGCTACTGTAATCTCCACCTATGGGCCAACAAGCTGCTTCCTTCTGCAACTTCCACACCTTCCCAGAGGGAGCAAGAGCAGGTGCTGGTAAAGTCACCTCCACACACCCACAGGGAAGAAATAGGAGTTGTGCCAAGCTAGCTAATAATGCCACTTGGTTTAGCTGAAAACAACATGTGGGCACAGTGACCTGGAAAAGCCTCACCTGTTCTGTGTTGCTCAGCACGTGCAGGCACTGCCAACAGAGAAGATCACCAAGAAGCCCATCCCTGAGGAGCACCTTATTCTGAAGACTACATTTGAAGCTCTCATCCAGAGGTGCCTGCTGTCTGCCTCTGATCCGGTAGGTGTTATCTGCAATTTGTTATTTCTGATAACAAACTCATTTCAAAGGCAAAAAACAGCTGAGAAGGGGAGGCTTAACAGCTTTAACACAACCACTGGAGCTGGATAGGAAAAACATTTCCCATGGCAGCCAGTACTTTGTAAATGAGCCATCCCTCCCAAAGCTTCTCATTTATTTCTGATGGTCAGTAAACAACATGCCACCACAAAGCCCTGATGCTGACTGTTCAGCTCGTGCCTGCCACATGCTAAAAGGTGGTGCTGGTGGTGTGCACAGGGCTTTGTGCACTGAATCTGCTTGGTCAGCAGCACAGACTCGTGCTCTTCTTGGTTCAGTATCACTCAATGTCTCAAAATCCTTTATTTAAAGGCTGTAGAGTGCTTATATATATGTGTGTGTGTGTGTATATATATATAGTGTATGCTGCATTCCCTTTGACCTTTTCTTCCTCTAAGTGCCCCTTCTCTCAAAGAAGGCAGAAGCATTCCACTCACATCTGCACCTTTTCCGGGGAGTGCTTTTCTGCTCTGCCAACACTTTTTGCTTTCTTCTTGTTAAGTCTCTCTGATTTTGTTAGGCAGTTTCAGCCCATGGAGACAAGAGACACCACCCTGACTGTACACATCAGTTGTTGTCAGAGCAAATACAGGCACTGCTCAGCTATTACATTCTAAAGGGGAAAATGGGAACGGGAACTAAAGAGCGAGGAGAACAACTGGTTTGCACTTCCACCTAATTGCTTTGGCTGGAGAGGTGTCTTGCTGTTTCCTGGACACAATTTACTCCTCTTTGTCCTAGCTGACCATCTGTAAAATGAAAATAGCATGTGCACCTTTTCATGGGTTTTGAAACAAGTGTTTTGTGGTCATGTATCTGAGAGTTAGCAAGTCCAAAAGAACTGGGGGTTTCATACCTGCTCCTCCTGGGGTACTTTTTCCTTAGATATCTCAGTTTCTTGATGACATAACTGCTGCTGAGGAGTTTTCCATATTTGGCCCGAGATCCATGTGCTGTGTTCTCCTTATGCCATCTGAACAGCTTTCCCTAATTTCTAGCACAGCAGGCAGCCATCAGTTGGTCTTCACCCTTGAGCTAGAGCATTCCCACAAGCTTTATTTTCTCCAGGAAATTATTTAATCCCGAGAAATGTTTCCAGTTGCCAGGGAAGATGGCACTTAGGGTAAGTGAAGATGGATTGATGCACAGACTGATTTAGGAGGAAGTTCCATTACTCTTGTTCACTGATGCCATTTCTGCTGCTGTTGACCAGCAGCTTTTTTTGTGGTCCTGCAATTGTAACCTTGATGCTTTATTACTGTTTTATTACTCTGGAGTAAAACCTACAATTTTAGATGCTGTTTTGAAAAAAAAAAGTGGATAAAAATTCATTTCTCCAGCAGCTGCAGCTCTGGGTGGAATGTACTGGGGTTATTTTAAGAGCCTTTGGTGGCAAAATAATTCCAGGCACATCAGTGGGTGGTTTACTTTATAAAAGTCATGGGAGCACAAAGGGTGTGTAAGGACAGGTTGGGCTAGGCTATTAGTTTTTCTGTTGACACTAAAAACTTACAAACTGCTGGCTTTACTAATTACATGAGGAAAAATATAATTAGGATTTGCCATAAATGATGACTGAGTTGTACACACTTAGAACCTCTGAGTATCTGCATGTGCCCTTAAGCTCTCACTGATGTTGCTGGATACTTCATTCCAGTAAGAATTTTATCCACTTATCATTATACTTTTTCAGTGAACCATAGGGGAAAAAAATCGTGCTGCAACTCACCTCACTAGTGACAGTGTTATCAGCTATGCCAGTGGGGTTTGCAAATGACCAGTGGCTTTTGGGGTGTACCTCTACAGTTTTCTATTCTCTGTAGACAACTGGAGCATTTACATGTGGAGAACTACAGTCATATCACGTGGCCTTTCCTAGAAAAATCAGGGGAGAAGAGTACAGAACAATGAATCCGAATTATGTGTTAGGAAAATGTTGTTGAGAACAGAATTTGATGTGCTGCATGGACCTCTTTGCAATGATACCAGATTAGTGTGGCCTTCTTAAAATTGCTGTGCTTTGATGTATTTATTTGTCTTGCAGCAAACCAAGAGGAAACTGGATGATGCAAATAAACGCCTGGAGTTTCTATATGACAAACTTAGGGAACAGACAGTAAGTTCTGTTTTACTTCCCCCCACCCCTCAATCACGTATGGCCAATCACTTCATTGGTGCAATACTACTTCTGCAGTATGTAGCAGGTGCTCGTTTTTTCTTTGGAAGTGTGCTCCAGATCCATTTATTGGAAGTTTGCATGGATTTTTTAGAAAGCAGCTAGTTACTGTGCTTGGCCCCACATGCCTATGCAGACTTTGCAGTGTTTCGGGGTTGTGTCATGAGTTTTTGGTGCTATGCTGAGCCAAAGAGCAGAGCTCCTTGCAGCAGGCACTGCTTCTCTGCTCCAGGCAGGAAATGAGACACACAGCCTGGGGCCAAAACAGAACCCAGGGGACTTCTATGTTGGAGGCTCACTGACTTCACTGGAAGGGAGACGTGCAAGTACTTTTGAAGATCTGGTAATTTTTCCAAAGCCTTCCAGGAGGCTTTGGCAGAATAAAGGACTGTGCTTAAGTGTCTTAGTACCTTAAGATTAGAGTGATGTAATCCTCTTGTTGTCAGGCCATGTTTGCTGAGCAATTAAGTTCACCTGAAGGCATAAAAGATCAGTAGGTTTTTCTGGTGCCAAGAGTCTGTCACAGCAGGTCTGCCACCCCAGGGAATTGCATCCAGGGGCTGGCAGGGAAGGTTTGCAGGGTGTAGCAGTACTGCAGAAAAGGTATATTCTGGTTGAAGTCTGTTGTTAGACTTGCCAGTGACTGTTGCCAGTGTGGTGCAGCTCTGAAGATGGCTGTCTCCAATGAAAGGAACTAATTGCTGCACCTTCCTGAGGGCCAAGTGCTACACAGAATTTCTCTTTTTCTAGTTTTTCCTTTGTGCTGACCTGCCTTGCCTGCTTTCCTCGCAGCTCTCTCCAACCATTATCAGTGGCTTGCACAACATCGTGAAGAGCATCGAAACGCGCAACTACCAGGAGGGGCTGAACATCCACACACACATCGTCAGCACCAGCAACTTCAGCGAGACTTCTGCTTTCATGCCAGTCCTGAAGGTTGTCCTCACCCAGGCCAATAAGTTGGGGGTGTGAGGTAGCCCTGCACTTGCAAAGCCCTGGTGGTTGCTTTCCCAAAGAAGTGCATTTCTACGGCAGACATGCAGGAAATGGACCAAACGCTCGTCCTCACAGCATGGCGCAGTAGAGCTGGCAAATGGCATTACACTCTCCCTGCAAAGTACTTTGTTCTAGAAGGGCTGTGGAGCCCTGGTGCTTTTCTTCTTATTTTAATCCTTTCCCCATCCCTAATGATTCTCATCTACAAATAGTATATTTAATGGATGATGTCCCACGTTGTCAATTTTTAGGTGCATGTTACACTGCTAAACAGTGGCTTTTAATAACAGATGTATGTGTTGAAACAACAAGATAGGTTGTGTATCAGACCCTAAAACAGATTATTCCCTTCCACCCCACTGTTCCTTATCCACCAGATTAAAAACAGTCTGATCATGTTATAAGTGTATTTGGTCTTTCATTTTATGAAGCTGCTTGCAGTTCTGTTATTACAATTTACATGTTAAATAGGTTAATTGTGCACTGGGGCAAATGAGCAAAATAAAAGCTAATGTGATATTTTCAATAAATGTAAATTTATTAAAATTTGTCTTTATGAAGTGCAGTGGAGAGATTTTGAACCTGGAGTACAGTGGGGCCGCGTTCTGTTCTGTCCTGGGCATGAGAATGCTTTTATTTTTCCTCTTTTTATCACTAAGACCTCTGTAGAACGCAGAAAGAACAGCAGTTGGAAGAAACGTCTGGGTTTGGGAAATAAGAGAAGCAGTTTTGCGTGAAAACTACCTAAAATATCAGTGCCTGTGGAATGTAGATTTGGCAATGCATACTGCAAGAAATAATATCTAAATAACAATGTAAATCACTGCTGACTTCTGTGTCTTCAAACAGTTTTGTCAGGCAAAACAGTTTTATTTCCTCTCCAGCCATTTTCTTATTTCATAAGCTTTTAAAATTGGTGAACACAAGGCAGCAGTTTGGAGTAACCTTATTTCAGGAGTTTAAACAACACTTGGAGTAAATTTTTTGATCTAGGTTACAGGTTTCTAAGCAATGTTACAAGTACTCTTGTGTAAGTATACTTACAGCAGCACCTTTATGTCTTGATTGAAGGTAGAAGTTTTAAAACAAAGAACACATTCAAAGGTAAAGAGTAATAAAATTAAAAAAAAAAACCTCAGCAGGGTGAAAAGCAGATGTGCTGGGCTGGCCTGTGGGTTTCTGTGATGCATTGCTCAGCAAGGAAAACAAAAAGCAATCTCAGTATTTCAGGATGAAGCCAGCAGCTAGGAGGTAATGCTAGAGGAATTCAGGAGCTGGCCTTGTATATGCTCTGAGTGTTTTTGGAAGTTCTGGACGTGGAGCAGGAGTGGTGGCAAGCACTGGCACTTGTGAAGGACAGGCAGATGGTCCATATTTTGGGAAGCTGGCTGTTTCTGGCAGTGACAACTGAGGAGACTGATGGTGGTGGCAGAAGGGGATGCTCTCCAGTAGGTGCAGGGTTGTGGGCAAAAGCACTGCTGTAAATTGGAAGCTCATAAGCTGGGAACAAGAGCAGCAGGATGTGAGAGTAATTAGTTGGGGGTATCTCCTGTGTAAGATATGGCTTTGTAAAAGCCAAGGAATGTTTAATGACACAAACCTTCATGCGCCTTCCATCCACGTCAAGGAGGATGCCAAATGAGAAGGGACTCGGCAAGGCCAGGGACAGGACTGAAGAGTTTATTTAATGGGAAGAGGTTAAATAAACTTTGCTTGTTCCCCTAGTGAAGAGCACAAGGGAATCAGGTTGACTGGAACTACAGAGCAGTGTCAGCATGAGAACAAACTAGCCATGTGTAGGTTTGGTCTGGAAATTGGTCAAAAATGAGACCACCAGATCAGAAGGGAAACACTGCGGGGTTTTGAGGTGATAGTATGCTAAGAGAACCCTGATGTTGCACCATGGCCTGGACGGTATGTCAGCAATGGAGTAATCCCCTCTCCCTGCTGAAAGGAAAGCTGTCTTCCACCTCAGCCATTGTCAGGAGCTCAGGACAGGAAAACTGCACTGCCTGAGTATGTGACAGGAGTGGATGCAAAAATCAGCTACTTCTCTCCTGAGAGCAGCTGAGATGAATTATCAGTTATGCTGCCGTCTGTTCATATCTTCAAGGAATGCCAAGCAATTAGCCACCCATCTGATGGGATAAATGCAAACGGCCATCTTCATTTACAGAAGGCAATGAAGCCTTGCCAAGTTATGCTGGTAAAATAATTTGGCCCCAAATAGCCTAATTTTGGTCTCACTGAGTGACAAGAGATTTATACCCTTATAATACCAACCAAGCTGCTCCTCTTTGTGGCCACCCAAGGCTGCAGAATTGTAAAAAGAAGGAATGGAAGGAAATTCAAGGCTGTAATCTGAGCAGCGTGGGTGTTGTCCGATGGCAGCTGACACGAGGAGGTACCTTGCTACTTCAGCGGTCACCATCCAAGCAAAAGGTCCAGCAGGGAAGGGCAGAGTTAATGCACTTGTGTGCTATTTGCTGGAAACAGGTGGGGATGTAACAGGGGCAGTGCTGCAGAGAGGGCTGGCTGCAGGCAGGACATGTAAGTTAAGCACTTGAGTGACAATCTTTTTGTGCTTGTCAAGCTCTGTAATGGATTTACCTTGGTTTCGTTGGCAGCGGTCCAAGGTCAGCATTAGACACGAATGTTGGAGATTGCCTTTAATTGCTGCTGCCTTTCTAGCCTGTGCTAGGTTTACATCAGATTTGTCCTGTGTTGTGCCTTCCGGATAACGCAGCTCCCAAACATAAAGATTGGGAATGTGGGTTTACTGTTTGGTGCCTTGTTTTCTCTGCCCAGAAGGAAGCACGTGCTACACTGACCGGGCTAATGAGAGACAAGGGAGAGGGGTCTTGCTACCAGAGCTGTTTGCCCAAAAAACCACAGAGGGGTGGGGGCACGTTTTGGGAAGCATGGCAGAGCCAGCATGCAGAGCAGTGGCACCACTCCCCAGAGTTCTGCAGGCTGCCCTCAGCTTCATCCTCACCTTCACCACCATGCTGGTACTTGGCTTCAGCAAGACCAACCCCACTGTGTCATCAGCCTGGCTGGGGACGCTGCTATGCCTGAGAGGGGAAAAAAAAGGATATCCTGAATCAGGTATTTCCCTCCCCTGCCTCCCTCCTCACTACCTGCGATCCCACATGGCTCCACACCCAAAAGCGTTCATTGTTCTGAAGCACCCATTGCAAAGGCAGAGCAGCAGGTATCGAGCCAGCAGTGGCTCAAAGCTAAAGGGAAATCCAGCCAAACATCTGCCGCCAGCTGACAGCACCTCCCCCTGCAGGGAATGCTGAGTGTCCTGTTGAGGTGCCTGGTGCTGGGCTGAGTCGCTCAGCCTTGAACAAGGGCCAAGGCCGCTGCCAGAGAATACTGAGGAATGCAATAAATACTGTACTGATATCAGGAACAGTTTCAACATGTCCAGACTTAAATGGGTAATCTCCCAGCCTTGACTTGCTGTTTGCTGAGTTGATCATTTCCATGTTTCCTCTGGCGATCCTGCAGATCAAACAGATACATCACCAAATGGCCAGTCAGCACGGATCTATGGATACATTTAATGCAATCCTCACCCAAAAGAGGCTAAACTGATTAAAATTCTTCTGAGCTTTAGAGCTGCGAGTTATCCAGAAGAGCATCTAATTAAGAGGGGATTTATTAAAAACCACTGTAAAAAGGCATCTGCAGCTGACCTCACCCATTAAGTCCACGCCTGCCTGGACAACACACAGAAGGCTTCTTGGGAAATTGTTGCTCAAATTCTTTGCCAGGTACATGAGAAGCACTTCAATCCACAAAAATTGATCACGTATTCCTTGTGCCTCTGATGTTTAAGGCTTTGCTTCCTTCTTTACTTTAAGTGTTCATTTGAACAACGCTTTGGGGTCATTACTTCATTTTTCATGGCAAGAGAAAAGACAAAAAAAAGAAAGGCCACTGTTGACAACATGTTAAATAGCTCTGCAGTGAAATGTGATGGTAGCAGGCAGGACTGAGTACCATTAAAATGATACTCAGTGTTCATATGAACCATTCACCACCTTTCCTCATCGCTGCCCTCTTTCTTTCTTCCAGGCAGAGAATTCTAGAAGAATGTTTAAAATATATCGAAAACAATCTTGGGTTTAATTATATGCTCTCTGCTGATTCAGTTGCCTCAGGAGGTGTAGTTAGTAATTAATTAGCTCAGCAGACTAATGTGCTTTATAGCAGTATCACTCATAAAGCCACGCTCCGCTGGGTCCAGGCCCATCAGGAGGCGAGGCTGGTGCTGTGCTGAGACCCATTTGGGATGGAGGTGAGCTGGTGTCTGCCTCCTCCTGCCACACCACTCTCAGACCCTGGCAAAATCATCCCTCTGAACTCCTTGGGGTAGCTTTCTAAGGCAGTAAATGGTCAGGTCAAATAACTGGAGAAGAACAAATAAATTCTGGAGCTATGCAACATTAGTGCTCAGTGTTTGCTGTTTCTTAAACCTCTGTGATAATAAAAAATGTGAAGACATTACAAAGCCTTTCAGGCCCTTCGCAGCCTCAGCTCCAGAACCATCCAAGCCTGGCTCACCCCAGTAAGGAAGAGAGCCTCCGGGTCTTGTGTTACTTGGCAGTAAGGGTTTTTGATGACACAGGCATCAGCCCGGCAAGCTGCTGCTGCCCACGCATGCACAGACACACAGAACACAACAGGCAGGGGCCATGCGCAGGTTTGAGTGGATTCTTTTCCCTGCTAAGTGGGAAAAGAGAACAGGCTTTGTCTAAGCGGCAGTACCTAACTCCAGCAGCAGAGCTGAACCCTGAACCCCTGCAAGTCCATGGTGTTTTCTGCTGGAATAGGAAGCTCCACAAGATTTAGGTCTTTGTCCTTTGTTCTCGCGTTGGTTGTCTGACACTCGGTGGTGCTGGCAGAGTAACCCGAAACCTCCTTCCTCCCAGCAACACAGAAGTATCTTTGTGGCACGGAGACGGCTGTCTCCAGGAGCAGTGGGAGTCAGCCAGCGAGGTATTCCCAGGCTGGTGTCCACGGCAGCGTTTCACACCTCGGTGCAGATGACGGATGAGGCCTCTCTCGCGGGCGAGGCTGAGAGGATGTGTGATCACCTGTGGGGTGCACCCAAGCACTACTCGGAGCCCGCGCCAGGGTGTTCAGCAAGCTGGTGCAGCATTTCAGCCCGGTTCAGAAAGGCAGGCTCAGTCCCAGAGGGAATTACAAGCTTGCCTGCTTCCTGAGAGCGTATTTGAGTCCGTAGGCCAGGCCTCTCACCCGTCAGTGAGATTTGAGCAAGAGCTGTGTGAGGCAGACCACACAGTGAGACTTGGATGAAGGCAGCGCGCGAGACGGGAACAAGAACTACGTACAGGTCCCCTGGACCACAGCTCAGTGCCAGGCGCCTCTTTTACCTGCACAGAAAAGGCATTGTTGCAGCAGTGGAGGCCAAACTCCTCGAGCAGACGGACAGGCATGACAACAGAAAGCCCAGCTGGAACTGCCAGCAAAGGCAAGAAGTGCAGACAAGAGGGAGGCTGTCACCTGCCTCTCAAAACACTGCTTCGAGTCCTCATTTTCAGCACGTCTACATTCACCATTAGGTACAGCAGACAAAACCAAGTTGTTTCCAGATCTCTGAACTACACTCAGGCTTTTTTTTTTTTTTTCAGACTTGCACATCCTTCACTTTTAAAAATATGAACCCTGGAATGTTTATTGAGAAAATCTTTTAACTCTGTTGCTGTTTTGGTTGCAGCTCCCCAGGTTTTTTTCTCTAGGCAATTCTGGCTCACTGAATGTTTTCCAATATTATTTTTTTACCAAAGGAAGTGGGATTCAGATTTGCAAAGTCTTTTCTTTGCATTTCTGGGTACTAGCAAGGCCTTAATCTCAAAGTCCAGACCTCTGTCTGTGGTATGTAGTCCTGACATTATGATTTCTGTAACCAGGTAGCTTTTTAAAAGAGGATATATGTTCTCACAGTATCATGTCCCAAAATATGCTGCTTCCCAGAGCCACTGCAGTGATCCTGGGACAAATGCTGATGCTGTCACCGAGTTGCCACTGCCTGAGCAATAATTTCTGGGATCAGGGGAACAGTGATGGGCTCCACTCACGAGGAATAACACTATGCAATGACATTCTCAGAGGGGAAACTTTGGTCTGGCTTGGGCTTCCTCTGCTCCTCCATCAGGACCAGCCACTCCATGAGCATCAGGGACCTCGCTGGAGCCAGGTGGGCTGGGTACCACATATTATCCCCCTTAGAGTTTTGCTGCTGCACTTGACAAGCTTTCTCTGCATGCAACCAGCTTCACCTGGAGAGGGGGACAAGGACTTCTCCTTCACAGAAGTTACCTGAGAGTGTCACCCTAAGCATCAGCACTCCCTGCACCCAGAAGACCTCTGGCCACAGCAGAGCATTTTTCGTGTCATCTTTGTTCACCTGCTTTCCCTGCTATGTTGGCTCCTCTGTAAGCAAACTGCTGGGCCCTGGAGAAATGTGGGGTATGAAACGTAGGGTATTGTGTGCAAAGGCTCACGGGGGGGGGGGGGGCC
>VZTD01006000.1:687459-720218 GCA_013397725.1 Rhagologus leucostigma
AGGCCATCGTCTGGCGCAACGTGGTGCTCATGGGGCTGCTGCACCTGGGCGCCGTCTACGCGCTCAGCCTGGTGCCGCGGGCGCACATCCTCACCCTGCTCTGGGGTGAGTGCGGGGGATGCGCTACAGGTGGGGCGGGGGGCGAGGGGCCCCCATCTGGCAGCGGGCGCGTCTCGGTTTCCCCGAGTCCGTCCCCTGTTTATTGGCGCGGTCGCTTTTGTTCCCGAGCCCCCCCCCCGGCCGCTCCCGGGATGCCATCGCCAGCGCCGCGCCGGGCCCTCGGTTGCTGTAGAAACAGGAGGCGCTCTCCCTCCGGTTACGTTTATCAGGGTTTTTCAGTTAAAAAAGCCGAGTCGAGCGCTGATGTTTCGGTTTAAGGGTCTGGGGGAGGACGCGCTGGCCGTCCCTTTGCTGTTTCAGCTTGTTACTTTGGGAACACCCACGGTTTATCTGCTCCGGTTTGGAGTAGAAAATCAGCTCGTCGTTTGTTTCTTGGGGAAGGCGATGCATCTCATTAGGGAACATGTAAAAGTCGAGGAAGAGCTGTGAGGTTCTGGCACAGAAAAGATAAGCCTGGCTCTGCTTTCTGAGGGGCGATGGCTTGCAGTGTCTGTCCTGCTAGCCGTGAAAAGCCAAGGATTCGATTTGGGAAAGAGAATATGAAATACATCGTCTTTTCTTTCATCCTATAGTGAGGTCCTCTTTTCTCCACAAAAGAATGGTGCTGGGAGAAGAGCTACATAGAAGCACTGCGGTATTGTGCAAGGCTTGTCGGGGTTTGTGAGACCAAATAGGTGGTGAATGTCAGCATCACTATTTAGCAGGCAGAATCATATAGGGAGTCATATAAATCTCAGTGGCCAAGAGGGTAAAAACTTGGGTGCTGCTTACAGCTGATGCAATTTCTTGGATAAATAACCTGCTTTTGGGTGAATGGAGAATATAACAGCCCAGGACTCTTTTTAAACAGAGGAAAGAAGGGTCTCTGCTGCAGGAATTCACAGACATGGAATTTGGATTGTTAGGCTGCCATCATTAGTGTCGAGGTGACTCTTCAGAAGCCCCAGCTAAATGCTTTAGAAGTCAGGCTTATTCCTTCTGTTTGAAGAAGTCCTAAATCTCTTTTTCACCCGTTCAGCTTTTGATATTCAGTCTGTCTTAAACCCCCAGAAATTGCCACCATTGCTGCTTGCTGTTGGGAAATAAATCTTCCCATCGATTACCATCCTCAATTTCTGGGTCCCTGGAGGGCACCTGTGTTTGACTGGCAGCCTGGTTTGCACAATCCCTCACCTGGCTTGCTTGTGACTAGAAGAGGTTTGTGGGGTGGTTGTGTTTTGCATAGTTTCCTTCTGTAAGCACTACTCTTCTCACCTCCCTATTCCTGGTTGTGTTCAAGCTGATTTCATAGTTTACCTTGGCCACAGCTTGATGATCAGGGAGACCAGGAGAGCCTGTGGGAGCCGTATGGCTGGAACACACAGCCTGTGGTCT
The DNA here is from genome assembly GCA_013397725.1 of Rhagologus leucostigma. Lineage (NCBI taxonomy): Eukaryota > Metazoa > Chordata > Aves > Passeriformes > Rhagologus > Rhagologus leucostigma. Next base: position 688,954 of record VZTD01006000.1, read on the forward strand.
GCTTTCAACCCTTTTAGGTCCTGTAGTGTGCAGGCATGTGGGCTTTCTTTTTCTGTTTTGCCTTTACAAGAAGACAATTTGAAATCATCTCTGATTTCACTGTCCTTAATTACGAAAATCCCTGAGGTTGGAGGCAGAAAGGACAGAATTACCAATTCAGCCCTCCATCCTCTGAGGTATTTTTTCCTAGTTGAGATTAAACAGATGCTAAATAATAAAGAGGTCTCAACGACTTTGCAGCTTAATGCCTTTCCTTCTGAAAGTGAGAGTCTCTCATTTCTTGACATCGTTATTTTTAACAGCCACCCTAGAGCAGACCACAGAGTTTTTACAGGAGTTTGGTGGGTGGTTTTTACAGGGGCTCCACAGCAGGGAGTGAGAGCACTGGCTCCAGCTGTCCTGGACACTGCGTGCCACTCTCGCATCTGGCTGCTGCCAGGTCTGCTCCCCTCAGAGGTGGTGAGCAACGTGAAAATACACACTTTCTTGCAGAATATGCCAGACAAATTAGCTTGCTGTCACACTGGTGACCTGTTTCTCAGGTGCCTCGGAGCGACTCAGGGTAGATAAAAAAGGGTGGCTGTTGCTTAAGTTGACAAACCCGCCCCGCTTCAGTGTGCAAGGAGGCAACCAGTAAAGTTGTGTTGGAAGGAATAAGTGTCAATCAGACGTGTGCCTCGCCCTCCCCAGTTCTCCACATCTCCTTCCCTGTGCAGATCAGCTGTGAGACTGCCTTTCTGTGGGCGCTGGCTGCCAGCCAGCCTTCGGAGCACGGCTGGCACACTGGCAAACTTGGAGGGCGGGTATGAGTGTAGTGTCAGGTAGTGCAGGAATGTGCGTACGCTGAAGGGTGCAGATGGAGGAGCTGCAGCCTTCCATGCATCCCTCCATGGTTTTCTTTCCCTTCCCAAGCTTTCCTGGGACTCGGGAAGCTTCCCAGTGATCCTGTGCAAGCCCTTGCATTGCTCCACTCCATGTTCCCCACCACTGCTCCGCCATGGATAAGCTGCAGGAACAAGTGTGCTGGGAGTGGGATGCCAGTGCTGGCTGTGACCTCCGTGGTGTCTGGCAGGAAGCCGACAGCTTCCCATGACTCACCACTGCCTGCTTGGCTTTTTACCTTCTCCTCCCCCAAGACATCCACCTCTCGTTGTGTTCTCCTCTGGGGGAGGCCGGGTACAAACCCTCTCTCTGTGCAGGGCTTGCTTTCCTCCTTCCCTTCCCACCCCCGGAGGCAGCTGATGCAGCACCGATTGCAAAGTGGAGCTGAAATGCCACTGTGCCACCTAGAAAACAGCTGTTCAAGCCGAGCTGCCTGCTCGGCAGGGCTCATTTGCATTGGTAATTTATTGACATTTGTCCAGCTGTACATAATAGACAATGGGAGAACGCTGCCAAGGAAGGCTCAGCTGGTTGTTTACTCAGGATTATCTGTGCTGCTCTGTTCCTGTTGCCTCCCGCACCGGCACCTTGAGGCCCGCGCTGCAGCTTCCCGCACCCCACGTGGAGCTAGGGCTGCACAAGGGATCCCAAACAGCACTCTGGGTGGTGCAGAATTGGAGGTTTGATTTGGTGCAGAACCAGGAATTGGGTTCTCTTTCAAGGGATGTACAGATAAGCTGGTTAAAACATAGGCTTTCAGGGCCATCCCAGTGTCTCTGTGGAATTTGATTTCAGTCCAAGTTGAACAAAAACAATGAAATTACTCATGTCAAAATTTTCCATGAGCTGGGAGCTGCCTTGACCCGAGAGGCAGCAGACGGTGTGTGCAAAGCATCGAGCAGCCCCGGGCTGTGCCCGTGGGACAGCCATGGAACCGGCCGAGCGGATTTGGAATCCCCTGCTGCGGCAGCCCGGGCTCACTGGGAGCTCTCTTGCCTTGCTCTTTGCCAGCCTGACTTGTGGTTTGGTGCAGGGGTGTGCAGAGAAGACCCTGCTGCCTTCCACCTGGTGCTCAGCACCATGGAGGTTTGAAGGGGAGGCATCACCGTTCCCTCCAGGCTCTCCCGAGGAAGGGAAGCAGGGTGGGAGCAGCTCGCTGCTAGTGGGGCTGGCTGGGCCAAGCACACAGACTTCCCAGGAATGAACTTGTGCAAAGGGGTGCTTGTGGCCAGCTGAGGCTGTGGCTCACTGGTGTCCTCTTTTGGGCTGGACATGCTGCACCACCTTCCAGAGGCCACCTGGGAGGAAATTCTGTGCAAGGCTTATCCCCTACAATAGTAACGTGCCATTAAATGATGCTTCTTAAGCAGGAACCTCCTTGCTCCAGCCAGGTCCACCTTGTGGCAGTCCTAGTGGGGTTTATCTGTTTGATTTAGGAAAACAAACTAAAAATCTCTGAAATCCTCGTATGGGCAGAAGTACCAGCATGTTTCACTGCAGTGCCCGATGCTAACAGCTGCTCGCAGTTTCTTTTGGTGGGCTCATGATAACTTCTTAAAGACTCCATCTGGGGGATCACGTGATTTTCTCAGATTTTGTTTAGGAAGAGGTGCTTTTTAGTCTTCACAGAGGGCTTGTGAGGAAGTGCTTGAAGTAGCCAAATTAATTTTAGGAAACAGAGCCGCCACAGAAAAGATTAAGCTGTTTACCTGCTTTAAAACCTTTTATGTCAGGGTGCTGAAACAACTTTAAAAACTTGCACAAGCATGGCCACCCAGAAATCCCGAATCACCTGGATGTTTTTGGCAGATCTGCCTGAGGGATGAGCGAATGTCAGTTTGCACGCTGTGCCTTGCCAGAGCTTGGGGTTGGGAAGGAGGACGGCCTTGCCCTAATGGTGCTCATATGGGGAGGGAGGGTTGTTGCTGTTGTTTTAGCTGCGTTTAGAAGACGTTTTAGTGCTCCTGAGAGCACCAGATTGTTCATGTTCCGCCGTGGCGGGCCCTGTGCCATGTTTATCCACAGCTTTCCCCCGTGCACGAGTGCTGGCTGTCTGGGAGCGCAGACGGAGCAGCGGTGCTGCCCAGCTGCACCCCTGCTGAGATGCAAGCTGCTCCCAGGCAAGAGCCTGGATCCTGCCTGGGACGCCTGGAAAGACCTCTAAGATCATGGATCCCTTCAGTAAGAGAGATTGAAGCAATTGTGGTCTTAGCGCTTTGGGTGATCGCCTCTCTCTCAGGCTGCCTGGTAGGTAGCACACCTATGTAATGAGGCACAGGTTGCTGTTGTGCACTGCAGATGCAAGTTTTATTGGTCCTGCATGATTCCAGAGCCTTGGATATTCTTGAGTGCCACCTGCTGGCTTTCTGGTTATTAACTGGTTTTAGTCTCAAACCATTTCTACGCATGGTGTTGGAAACTTGGCGCAGACAGCTGTAAATAAAAAAATCCTATCTCCAGGGAAGTTCCCCTTGGTACCTCTGTGGATGAAGGAGAGTGGGAATGCTGTCTCTGTTTCACACCCAGTGAAATGGAGACATTTGATGGAAACTTCTCTGTCACTCCTGCTGCTGCTCTGGAGAGTAGTTATGCTCCTCTGTGGCCTGGACAGTTATGCTCAGGTGATTTCTGTAGGCAAGGTTTTGGGTCAGGAAATAGGGAACAAATGCAGTTATCCTGGATACTCAGTGGGAAGGGCTTAATGAACAGAAGGACCTTCCCTCACCTGACTCTCAGGGATGATCTCCTGGCTACCGGCTCCCAGAATAGTCCCAGCCATAAGCAGGGAGCAGCTCTGGCAGGTTTCTGTGGCATACAGGAGGCTGGCCTTGTTGTCCGTCAGCCCCCAGCTCCACCATGCTTTCAGCAGTTCAAGGCAGCAGCTGGTCCACTAGATGATGAGTGGAGGAGAGGTGGAACATCAGAATGGTAATTCCATCTCTGCGGTGCACATCTGCGCAGGGGAGTAGCCCTGCTTGTCTCCAGAGGAGTTTTGGACTGGCTTTTCCTCCCCTGGCCCATTTGAAAGCATAGTTACACAGCTGTCACTCTTCATAGCCAAGTTCTTGGCTTGTTCCTTCCCTCCTGGCATCGAGACCTGAACTCCCATCATCTCTGACAAGAACAAAGTCTTTTCTCAGACGGTGTTTCTCTCTTTAAAAATGGGACGAGCCCCGGAGCTGGAGGTGGCTGTAACACGTCTGGGAATGGCCTGAGCTCCGTGTCCGTGGTAGAACTGGGAACACGCCCTCACATAATGCACAGCTAGAACAGCGTCACAGAATCACTTGGGTTGGAAAAGACCTCTAAGATCATCAAAACCAACCATTAGCCTACACTGCCAAGTCCACCACTCAACCACGTCCCTAAGCACCATAAGTGCACATCTTTTAAATCCACCCAGGGATGGAGACTCCACCACTTCCCTGGGCAGCCTGTTCATGGAACAGGTATGGATGGATACAGTCACACGAGACTGCTCCTGGGTCTGTTCCAGAATCCTGCTCTGAGATGATCTCCTGTTGAGGACACTCCTGCCTGTCAGATATTTTCCCTTCCCCAATGTTCACTCTCCTCTTGTTTTAACTGTTGCTAAAGGAGGTGGTTCCTTAAGGTCTTGTCTGTCACAATGTTCAGCTGTAAGTATGTGGTTTTGTTCCTTATCCTGATTTCATCCCCTGTGCATTGGTGGTGCTCCTGTGTTGTTTCCCTCTGTCCTATGTGCTGCACATCACGTGGTCACTGTGAGCACGACAAAGGAAAAGGGAAAAAAATCCGTGTGTGTGCTGAGCCCTGGATGCATGTGGTGGTCCTTTGGTCCTGTTGCTCTCAGGAGTGGGTTCAAGGCACTCCTGAAGAGTTCCTGCAATGGGAGTGGATGAGCGAGCAGGGAAGCTGTGCGTGCTTGGACATCGGGATGTTCACCCAGCACAAAGCAGTGCTGGGCTGCTCTGACCCGTGCTCTAGGAAAGCCACAAGAATCTCAAGCACTCTCTCCCTTTGATCTGTATGATGAGGACAGAGCTGACAGCTGGATCCAGCAAAGGTAGACATCCCTGTCTGAATTTGGCAGGATTGTTGGCATTTGGGTTGGCCCCTGACATCATGGGCTTGAGAGGCAGCCCTGTACAGCAGCCCTGTGAAGGGGAGGTTTGTTGGCACCTCCAGAGCTGGCTGTGGCAAACACACGAAAGCCCAGCCCAAGGCCACAAAAGTATGAAGTGCCTTCTTTAGCCATGGTCCACCAGCCCCTGAGCTGGTGCAGGCAGCTCTGGAGTCATCAGGGATTTCTGGCTGTAGCTTTTTATCTTTTGTTATACGTGCAGGTGGGGATGGCAGTATACAGGCTCTGAGGAGTTTCGGTGGATGAGTCAGGATGGACTTCTCTGCAGGAGAAGTCTCAAGGGGCTTACGGTATTGAATTTAGTGTGGTTCCTCATCTCTGCCACTCCACCTACCCTCCCTGCAGTCACAGTTGCACTTGTAACTAACACTGATGTTATGATTGAAGCCAAGCAATTTCTTGTAATCAGATTTTATTTTTACCATGTAGGCTAACAATAAAATATGCTGCCCCACTGGAGAGCTGAAACGTTAACAATAACTGTGCTAAGTAAAGCAAAGCTGCTGTGAAACAGAGGGGAAGGCTGTCTGTGATGTTGGCATCAAGAATCCTGTGTGCCTGCCATCCCTCTTGTGCAGGGGCCTCAACAGCAGGGGATGGGGATTTCTGGAGGATCTTTCTCGACACATTTTTGGACAGTGGCTTCTCAGATGATGTTCTGAGTGCTAGAGCTCACTGGGGGAGCAGAGCTGGGCTGGGGCAGGGCTGTTTGTGCTGGAAGGACACAGTGAGGAGTCATTGGGGGAAGCGTGGGGAGCAAACATCTGGTGAGTGCCCCTGGGGAGCATCACCCTGCCCACCACACTGAAGACAAAGGTCTCCTCCTCTTCTCTGGCACCATGCTCTAACCTGACAGCTCTGGCTAGCTGACCTGCTGGGTGCAAGGGGCTTGTGCCTTATAATTTTAATGAGGTTTAGTACTTGCAGCCCGGTTCTGTGGCGCAAACTGCCAGGAGAGAAAGTTGGAAGAGGCCGTTTTTTGCAACAGGTTTTTCTCTGAGCTCTGTTTGGTTTTGGAAGGGGGAGGGACAGGTGTAGCAGCTGATAGCATACAAGTGAAGCAGACACAAAGCATCTAGGCAAGGTGCAGTGATACAGAAGGAAACATCATCTGGACTGTGAAGCCCTGAAAAGTCAAACCCATCTGATCTCTGCTTTGGTGGTCACTGGGAGGGCACTGGGTAAGGGCGTTCCCCTGTCCCATACCTGGTTCTGCACAGGGCAAGCTTTGGCTTTGTCCCTTTTTGGGCAGGGATGCTAAACAATAACTAAACCTGCTTCCTTGGGGCAGAGCTGCCTGCTGAACGCAAGGCTCTGGGGTACCATGGTAAGGCTTAACCATGCTATTTCTCTACTCTGTCCTTGAAAAAGAGAGGTAAAACTGGCATTAATTCTGTCTTGGCATTTGTAGAGCACTCAAAACCCACCAGAGCCCGAGTCAGTGTGCGGATTGAGGACAGCAGTGAGGTCACTGGGAGAGGAGTGAAATCTGCCCATGGTTTTGTGATGACGCAGGACCCAGCTGAGCTGAGACAGGCTACACATAAGCATCAAAAATTCCAGAGAAACCAAAGCATCTTCCAGCCTTCTCTTTTGATCTAAAAATACGTGTAAGCTGTTCGACATCTTAAGGCAATCTTCGGTTGCTGGTGAGTTCAGGGAATCTGTATTTCCTTCCTAGGGGAGTTCTAGCACTGGCTGGAATAATTGCTGTCAGCCACAATTTCCGTTGCTCTATTGGCTTTATTTATGTCACATTGGCTGCAGTTGTCAATATGAACATTTCTGCTATTCCAACCGGAATAAAGTCTTTTGTATACTCAGCCAAAAGTGCTGGCTCTGGGGAATGTTCCTGAAAATGCATACGCAGGCATGTGCATCCAGGCAGTGGCAGCCTGGATTTCATGAGCTGGTGATGGCAGGGCCAAGGGGATGTGATGGATGGCTTCTCCTGGAGCTCCACCACGGTACAGAGGGGCAGGAGCAGGGCATCATCAGAAATCATCTTCTCTGCAGCTCTGAAACTCTGCTTCCCCTTCGCCTTTGATGTGCTTCCTCTTATCTCTTTCTCTTTTGGCTCAATTTAGAGAAGCTCAGAGGATGTGTAGATCTAATTTTAGATGAAACTTTCTGGCCTCAGATTTCACATGTTTGGTCTCCACAGGAAAGCGCAGCTCTCTGTGAGAGCTGGCATGACCTGTATGGTGGGCGGCCCAGGGAATTGGTGCTGCTGCACGCCAGTGCTTTTTAATTCTCATTTGCTTGTTTGAATCCAGCCCAAAGAGCTTTTGATGCCAGCCTGTGATAGTTAGCAGGGCTCAGTGAGCAGAGCCTTGGCTAACAGAGCAGTGTTTCCTTCCCAGAGACACCAGGGCCAGAGCACTAATTCAACATCGCTTCTTGGCAGCAATTCTTTAGGGACTAAGGTGAAAATTTCTTCCTCCTTAATAAATGTAGTTCCAGGTCAGGAAACGAGGCTCTTTTAGCAGGATGCTCTGGGTTAAATGATGTGTTACTGCTCGCTGTGGAGGAAGAGATCTCCAAAGTTTCCCTGGAGTTCAGCAGTAGAGATATGTACTGGGGACTTCATATCTAATCTACATCTAAGAATGCCGCATGCTCACCCTGGCCCTCCCACCGGTGCAGTGTGTGACACCAACCAGCATTTTTAACCGACATGTTTGCCGGTCTGATTTGGGGTAGGAAAACTTTCCATTCTGAGGGCAGACATGGCGTTTTAAGAAAATGTATCCCCAAACTCAGCATTGTCTAATGAAAGCATACAAAAGCGTACGAGGCACCACAGAATTATCAGCTGCGTTTCTGGTGTGAGCCCTGATGTTGAATCAGAAGAGAATCTTCTACCCCTGTCTGTGTAGTGAAGTGGAGGATCTCTTAGGAGTTCAGAAGAGACCGGTCATGGTGCAGCTACTGAAATGGGTGGCAGTGCTGCCCTGAATTTCAGTGGGAATGGAGTTAGTTAGGCACCACTCAGCACTACTGGAAGTGCTTTCTCTGGTTTGGTTATATTAGTCCTTAATCTGCCACTGAATAACAGCAAAAACCCACAAGTAAGGAGGAGAAGGCAGATACAGGATATGCAGATGTAATTTAATTTTTAGAAAGGAAAAAATCACCACTGGAAGTTACAGGAGTGTTACATATTTATGGCTGTCAGTCAGCTGTGCGTGTTTATGCTTGAGCAACTTGCTGTTTTTATGTCTCATGCAGCTCTTGCAGCCTAATGGAAAACTTTGGGTTTGACTCGTTTGGTTAGTAAAATTCCCTAACAAGGAATTTTTATCTGATTGAATAAGCACACAATGCTGGTGTGGAAGTAGACAAAAGCTTCATGTCCATCCCTGTTATTTTTAATCCTCAAATAGTTTTTTTTATACAAATGGGTCAAGTTGTAATATCCTTTTATATGCAGGGGAGAAAAAAATGGCCTGTGCTAAGATGAAAATTTCTCAGCAGCTTGCTTGAGACTTTGCTGGCTGCTGTGGAGAGAGAATTTCCACCAAATGGTGTCATGTCACGAGATGTCTTCATCATGAACAGCATTTTAAGGTCAGCTGTGTCCAGCTTCCCTCTTGTTGAAGAGGTAACAGATGTCTACAGGTGAAGCACAGCCCTTGCATTTGTTAATTTTAATTCCCCAAGCAAAAGACGTGCTTTCTTTGCCATTAGTGTGATTAGAATTCATGGCTGAGGAAATTACTCCCTCCTGTATCCATGGGATCTTGCCTCCTGATCCTTGAACTGCTGGAGCCACAGTGTGCATTTGTAAAAATGTATAAACCTTTGCTGGATGTAACTTCAGGCTGGGGCTGGGAACGTGTCAGACTCTGTAGGCTAAACAATGTTGGGAATGTCGTGACCCAGCAGTGGGACCTCCATCAGAACACAGCGCTGCGTGCTTCTGAAGCTGTCCCCAAAAACATGGCAGTAGAAGAGCTAAGGTTTTTCCAAAATAGCAACTGGAAGCTGAAGACACCACTGAAGGAGCAGCTCCCTGAGCACGTATAAAATAATTCTGTGGGTTGGTTGTGAGCAGGGCTTTGCATCAGGGGGTTGGCAGGAGGGGACAGCAGCCAGCACAGGAGTAAGTGCAGCTGGTCTCCTCAGAACAAGACATAAAACCAAGGCCCTGACCCTTGGTGGCTGTCCTGACCCAAGGTCTGTCACCTTCCTGGTCAGAGCAAGTGTGATAACAACTCTGGGACAGCCTGCAGTAATTACTTGCCTTGGTAATTACTTTTCACATACTCTCTGTGCAAAAGGCCGCATCTTGAAGTCCACACCACTTGAAGTGTGCACGCAGTGCTAGTGCAGTAGTAACTGGGCTGTGTTGTCTTTTTTTTCCTTTTTAATTCTTTTTTTCTTCTTTTGTCTCCTCTGCATAGCAACTCCCCTTACCCCCGTGTTAGAAGGAAGTATGGGGCTAGGTGAGCCACTGCTCTGATCTCACAAGGCCTGTCATCTGTCTTGTTTGAAGGGGTGGGCACTTTCCACCATGTGTTTTTCCCCATTGTTGGTACTGGCGAGACATTGGTGGTCTGGGAGTTTCTGCCCTGCTTGCTGGCACTTGATGTAATACACCCCAGTGCTGGCTGATGTAAGGTTTGTCATCATTTGACTTAAAACTGAGTCTGCTTCAGGACCAGAAAAAAGTTTCTTACATGCTGTAACATGCAAAAAAGCTCAAAGGTTCACAGAAGTTGCCCAGTCCCAGAGTGTGTTTGGAAAATAGGGCTGTGGTGGGGTCTGTGTTTGGAACAACTCAGAGAGACCAAACTGTGAGGATGATGGCTCTCCAGGCCTGTGCCAGGTTCAGAGTAGTCACCTTGCTGTGGTTGAATGCAGTGTTCAAATCCCTGTGAACGGACTGGGAGCCACACGGGGCAGAGATGCCAGCAGTGGGACTGGCAAGGGCTGATTCCCTTCCCTGCTCCCGGCCCTGCTGTCTCTCCTCTCTGTGCCACCCATGCACAGGGATTGCAGCCACTGGGTGTGAGTTGGTGCCAGGCTCCGTGTGCTGCCACCTCATGGGAACAGCTGTGTGACATCATTCTGTATTTCAAAGATGGTTTGTGTATTGACAGTAGTGCTATTGTGAACGTGCAGCTGATTTTGTTTCACTGCTCCTATTCTCCTGTCTGATGTGTTGTCCCTCTGAGATAATTGTGATTTGCTCCATCTAACTGGGTTATGTTTGACATTGGTAGTGTGTGGATAGTTGCTATCCCACAGTGTCTCCTTGTCATCTGTGCTGAACAAGGATGTCCAGTCATCTCCTCGCTTTCCAGAGCCAGCACTGTCCGTTCAGATACGCAGAGTGAACCCAGTGCTTGCTGAGCATCTTGTTTTGGTTGATTTGTTTTCTTTTAATAATGAGATAAAAGTCAAAATCAATCTGTAATGTGCTGGATTCACAAACAATAAATACATATCTTTCTAATGTGGTCCCAGATTTCAGAAACAGAGTAAGTTCTAATTTTGATACTCAGCATAAAACAGAATTGAGATTTTCGGAGGGTGAGATCTGCTCCAATTTAAGCAACCACTTAGAGCAGAGTATGATTTCCTGATGCCTGTGAAGTAGATACAGACTGTGGCAACATCTCCCTGTATCTTCATAAGAGGCCAGTTCCCTGGACACTGAGATTTTCGGAAGAGTTTGGCTCTGGGCTTAGTAAAGCTTTTCTGGAAATCCAGCTATGGGCACAATGAGTTGTTCCAAAAAAGGTGGCTCAAATGTTTTATGCTGTTGACTTCCCATCCATTTTTAAGTGATTTGCCTGGTGTGCTTTTCATTGCTTCTGTCTGACAGTGAGATGATACCTCTGTGCCTGCTGTTCAAAATCACACTAATGTCTTGCTGCCTTATCACATGGCCCACTGGGAATATTTTATGAACTGTTGGTGAACCTCCTTTCCGGCTCCTGCTTCCCCAAGCTTCTCATCCTCATCACAGATCCCTGTCTCTAATTACTGCTCCTCAAACTACATTACTTCGCTTTTTCTTTACTTTGAGCCTTACTTTCCCTGTTTCTGCATGGATCCTTCCGTGTCTTCTTAGCTCTGTCACTGCTGCTCCAAATATAGCATCATCCGCTGTTGTAATTAGTATGCTGTTTGCCTTTGTTTCAGGTCATTAATAAGAACGTTGAATAAAAATCTTCTGCCTATTGATTCTGGCATGTTCCCATAAATAGCATCTGTGCACAGGCACAGTGTATTGGAAGCCTAGCAACCCGCCAGCTCCCTGCCTGCACATTACTTTAACCTCGTGTGTCTTTCTCTTGCATCCTCCCTGTCCCTGTGCATTGGGTCTCTCTTTTGTCCTTTTGCACAGGTCTACCTGCTGTTTTCTCTTCCCCTTCTTCTTCTTTGTTCCCTCTTTTAAATGTTTCTACCACTGCTCCAGTTCTGAATCATTTTACTTGTGCTGTGCTCTATTGAGTGAGCTCCTGATTGGAAATGCTCCTATCAGACCTTAGTAGAACATGCAGAGGGCACATCTGGCTATTTTCCTCTTTGTACATTAGCTATCCCACTAAATTAATAAGAAATATAACATTAATTGTTTGAATTCCACGTTGTTTATCGGTACTTTTCTTGTGGTTTTATTTTTTTCCCCCTTTTTCTGCAATAAGTATTATTTACTCTCTTACTTAGGAGACCTGTTTAGCTACAGGTCTAAGAGAGTGTTTTCAGTATAAGGAGGAATTGCTATTAACTGGCTGCTTTGCTCCACATTGTAATCCTTCTGTGTTTCATTGACATGTTCAGCCCCTAGACACGCTCCTGTCCCCAAAAATGAGACAGGTAGGCAAGTAGTGGCTTTCTTCTCATACAGTTACTGTAGCTGTGCATGATTAATGTAAAATCAAATGATTTTTAGTTTGAGAGCCTAATTTATTCCGCAGAGGAGGGCTTGAGACCTATTCCTTACATGGCAAATATTTGTCGTCTTGGCTATTTATACATTGAGGTTAGAGGTCAAGTATTATTTTCGGGCACCCTAATTGCTGTAAGAATCACAAAACTTGCTATCACCGAGCAATGCATTTGTCTGACAGGATTTGTTTCTGCTCTGACACTGAATCTCCTGAGTAATTTTGTTTGTTTGTTTCCGGGAATGTTTCAGCCCTCGGGATTTATGTTAGGAAGATTCCTGCTCTTATGATTCCTCCTCTGCAAAGCCAAAAAATAGGCATGTTGCGTGGGTATAAACCCCAGCTGTTTCCTTGATCACTTGAGCACTGCAGGAGTGGATTGGGACTGGCAAGTCCCTGGGGGGCTGGAAAGGGCCAGAGAGGGTTGTCCCAAACTGTGTTCAGTGCAGGTATTCCATGTGGTCTGTTACCTACCATGCAGCCTCCTTCTTACACTGGACAGAGAAGGGAAGTGAAATCAGCCCTAATGTTGCGTATCTCTCGTTCTACGCATTTATCTTTCGTTCTCGTTTTAAGCAGTCATTCATGATTGAGATGGATGGATGCCCTTGAGAAGCACTCAGTCAATTAAATGATCTGTGCTTTGAAGTGGGAGAAAAGCCCCCTTGTGCTTTAAGGAAGCAGAGAAACTGCTGAAGATGGGAGAATTCAGCCCGTGACTAGCAGGAGGTTAACTAGTCATAAAGCCCACAGAAAATATGTTCTTGTAATGATTCAGGACTCTAACCTTAATATTGTTATGTTAGCTGGATAATGTCAGTATTCTGTGTGTCACAGACCTGTTCCCACAATTACAGTCATTTGAGTGATTTGGAAGGCTTTATTTAGTGATATTTCTGCACAGCTCAACATCACACAGAGAAAATGGCAGGATAAGTTTTCCCTAATTTCATAGAAGTCCAAACCCTTGCTCTAACAAGGCATATGCAAGAACTGCAAGACTGCAGTGGAGACTGGAGTGTGAGGAGTTGTGGTGTCAGCATTTTTACTGATCTGAGAGTAATCTGTAGATTCAGCAAAATCTGTAGATAACGTGCAGGGAGAATGCGTGATTTTAGTTCATTTCTGTACCTCCCTTCAGGCGAGTAGAAATTTTAATTTCATGATAGACTTCAGTACACTGGGTGTAACTGCACAAATGAGCCTTTTCTAGGAGTACCATGAGCACTCAGCCTGCTGAAAATCAGAATTGTCTCTTCAGTGATGGCAACCAAAGGTTTTAGAGAGGCATCATCTTTACTGGGACCATTCTGACTCCAGCTGTCTGCTGCATTTTTTGAGAAAGGCTTTGGTTTGCTGTACAGGAGATGACAGGGATTTTGGCCATGAACATAATGGGAAGCAGTCTGGGTAAATCTGTTTTTGATGGATCCACCAGCAGAGTGGAAAAAGTCCATTTGCTTCTTCAGTCCACAGGGCTGACAGTCAACATGAAATACGGTTGCTGTTATTTTCCCAAATATCTTTCCATTATATTTTCTCTCAGATGCTGCAATTTCAAGCACTGTGAGCTGGGAGTTGATAGAAGGACACAGTAGACGCACACCTACGTATACATTTATTTTCTTCTTGCAAAGACAAATGTTTTACATCACATGCTGGGAAAAGCAGACTGTGAATTCCTGTGTAGCCACTGCCTGTCTAACAGGGTTCCCTGCTGGACAAACTGTTGTGCAGACACAAGTAGAAAACCCCTTTTTGGGATCACGTTTTCCCTATTTGTTCTGGTGACTCTGTTTAGGTATTTGAAATAGGCTGTTTTAACCAAAACATGTCTCTGTATGTAGGGTGGCAGGGAGCCCTGGCTAAGCAACACATTGCTGCAGATGGTGTAAATTGATTTGAAGTTGTCCTGTAACATTCTCTAATGTTTGAATCTGCTCTTGTTTTAATTTTACACTTGCAAAATGAGCCTGTCCTCTTTAGGCACAGGGTCTGTGAGGCAGAGGTGGGCTGAGAACCTCACCTCCTGTCTGCCCAGCCCTGTCTCCTGAGCGAACCTGCAGGCATCAGCAGGCAGGGCAAGGAGCATCTTCGCACCAAGGAGAGCACCAACAATGTCATTCGGCCCCGTGGCACACCCTGTGTTTTGTGTTTGTGTCTTTCAGCATATTTCTGCTTCCTGCTGACGGCTCTGGGTGTGACAGCTGGCGCACATCGCCTGTGGAGCCACCGTTCCTACAAAGCCAAGCTGCCTTTGAGGATCTTTCTGGCTGCAGCTAACTCCATGGCTTTCCAGGTGGGCTGGTGTTGCTTGTTCAGATTCTTGGCCTCCAGGCAGCTCCCTCTGCTGTGCAGGGATCCCCTCAGCTTAGAGACAGCACAAGAAAGAAAAAAAAATACTGGCGGAAAGACAGAAAGACATTTATTTGCTGTAACACATTCTGCTGGCTCAGGGGATGCAGAGCCCCTCTCACCACCCACGTTAACAATATGCACTAGACAGATCAGGAGCAATAATTACTTAATGACCAAGCTGAACGTGACCAGATCAGAGGCTCAGCATCCCAGCGGCTGATCTGTGGCACAGGTCAGGCCCCACACTTCACAGGACAACATGGAGACTTCTGTAAGGGCCAACTTGATGCAAATGTGTCTGTGTAACCAAGAGCCTGTTCATCCAGGCAGTTGGAGACTTTGTGCTCGGAAAGGAGAGCAGACATCCTTTCACAATCTTAATTTACCTCTCACAATTTTTTATGCAGCATTTTTCACCAGCCAAATTCAAATACATTTGTGAAGAAGTGTGTTACTAGCTCTGTACTTACTGGTAGGCAGTCTTAGACCACAGAAACACTTGTGTAACACCCAGCTGGTTGTAGGAGTTAGCCCTGAACCAGCATCTTCTCAGTGTGAATTTGGTTCCTCCTCTGGCTGGTGAGAATAGGGATAGGAACCTGCACTAAAATTAAACTTACCTGTACTAAAATTAAACTTACTGAGCTTGGCTGCCATAACTCCTTGTGGAACCGAGTACCACATATGTGTTGTGCCCTGAGTTTTCATCTTTTTCCTTTCAGTCTGGTTGGTTGACTTTTTGTTCAGGTACCTTGACAGAGAAAGAAAAGAGTCCCTTTATCTACTTCTGTACTGCTCATTTATCATCTTTGATTTTGTCTTTTTTTGAGGTGGAAAGAATTAATTAGTTAGCCCCTCTACACATGACAAAGAGCACAATGCTTTTGCTTGAAAATGGAAATGTGTCCATTTTGACTATAACCTTTCTTTATTCTGAATCGTTTCCCATCTGCTGCTTGGTTCCTTGCAGAGCTTTACAAGCCCTTTTCTCAGTGTGTTAAACAACTGTTTTGAGTTCTGAGAAGCCCCTGGTACTGTCTCCCTGTTACACAGCTGATCTTGTCTTTCACAAGTAATTTAAATGAATGTGTAGAGCTGTTTGCAGCGAGCCTGCACACAGGGATTTCATTGCATTCTGCTCCCCTGTTGCTATGGATTTTGCTCTCAGCTACACTGGCCTCGTCACTGCTTTTGTCTGAGGACACGGTGTGGTTCTGAGGCAGGGAAGTACTTCAAAGTAGCTTCAAGCCACCTTTGTGCCCTTCATATCAGAAATAAGATGAAAGGCCAAATTGCCCACTCTAAGTTTGAAGTAGCCTGAAGCCTGCTCCTAATTACTATGACATCCATTGCCTGTAAAGGGTGTTTCCACCACCACAAACAGTGAGTGATGAGTTTTCAGGTCCATCTCCTTCACGTTGGCTGTGGGAGGAAGAGGTAGCATTGGAGACGTGTACAGCATCCCTGGATGCTAAATAAGGAGGAAATATTCAGAATTCTTGAAGGGCAGGGGAAGGAAACTCTGCTGTAGAGTTTTAACTTGATGCTGCCTGGGCTGTGACATGCTGTGCTCCTCTGGAATACCATCAGATGCAGCCATTTTTGCCGTGTTGCCTTGTGGATTTTTTTATGATTGGAGCATACTGAGCTGTGTTTCTTCTCTCCATCTAGAATGAAGCTCTCACAATTTTGAAAGACTGTGCTTCTTGCTGTCACTTGTCTGTTTCAGACATAGGTAATACCTGGATTATTGATCTCCTAGTATTTTAAGTTCCAGCACCTCAGATGGGCCATGCTGGTTTCATCTCTGTAGCACAATCTGTGTTTGTGCTGGGTGCTTTTGTACACAGCAGGAGTGGTGGCGTGGAAATCGGTGTCAGCACACGGAGACTGTCACACAGCCCAGGCTATTGGCACGATTCAGTCTGCAGGTTTATTGAGGGACCTGCTAATGAAACCTCATGGCTGCATCACTGTCACAGCATGATGCTGTTGCTCTCTGCTTTGGAAGGGATTTCACCCCTGGGTTTACCCGAAACTTGATCAAAAGTGATGTATTCCTGAAAAATGTTTGCTGTTAATACACTCGGAGCATATTTACACATGCTGTGCTCCAGTTCTTGGTGTATTTATTGTCAACAGTTCTGGCCTCTGGCCTTTATTTCCTCTTAGCCTTTGTGGTTTTTAATTAGATGCAATTCAGTTGTCTCACAGCTTCCTAACCCTTTTATCTGGGGAATCATGGTTTTTTTGCCAGCTCTGCAGGCATTTGCTGTGGCATGAAAAGCCAAGTCAATTTCTCACAGTATCGTTGCTTTTCCTGGTTATCTGCTGTCCCACAAATGACTTTATCAAGTGCTCTTGTGACAAACTGATCATTAGTCTCACTTGAAAAATTATTTCTGGTTAGGAAAGAGGACCTTTTCTAAGTGTGCTTCTTGCATAACCCTGTTTTATTTTTAAATTACTTAATGTTGACATTTTCCAGTCATATGGATATTCCCACTGAAGCTGCTTGAAGCAGTGTAGAGATTTTCATTCCTTTTGATTTCTCTGTAGGAAGTTAGAGGTTTGCCCTTGTTCTCACTGAGGACTTGGGTTACTTCCTCTTCTTTTTTGGAGTTTACTTTGTTTTCTCATGCAGTGGGATAGTTAAGGTGCAACGCACTGGAGCACTGGCAAGGGGCTGATCTTTGCTGCCTCTTCTCAAAGGCTTGGATGAGTCAGTGCTGCAGGAAAATGTCCCCCTCATCCTCAGCCCACTCCCAGCATCACTGTGTTCACTACATGACAACAGTTTTAAAGGGCTGAGCACAACTGAACATAGTGGAGCTGAGATCTTTCCAGAGCTTTTGTTCTTTGCTTGTCCCTGGTGTGCTCTTGCAGGCAAAGAGCATTTTTGCAAAGCTGAAATTGGATGTGGAGCCATTTGAGCTGGGTCCTTTAGCTGCTCTTTGCAGTTGTTCCCACAGAGTCCCCTCAGTGCTTTCTCTCAAACGTTGGTAGCTGAAAGAAAGAGCAATGATTTCTGCAATGCTTTCAGCACAGGGCTTTTGCCTCACAAAATATAGGTACACACAGTTTCGTTATTCTGTGCTTGCTGTGTCCTGTGGTATGTTCAGTGCCCAGATGGGTGGTGTCCTGCTTTTACTTCAGAGACACTGCAAATGGTTTGCTCAGTTCTGCTGGGAGCGAAGCTGCTGTGGTTGGTGGTTGTGACTGCTGTTCTTAAAAGTAACCCAGGCCTTTCCTTCCTTGGTTATTTCTGCTTGAGTACCTCCCTGACTGTGCAGAGATGGAAATAGCACCCTCTGCTAAGAACTTCTTGATTAAAGTTCAGGCTCCTGTGGATCTGGGCATTAACTGACATTTCTGTGTTTTGGTGCTGGTGTTGAGCAATTCAGTTCATAGATGAGTGTGTGGCCTGAGGTTTGCAAGTGCTGAATATGCTTACAGTGCCCTCCACTAATCGCTCAGCACTGCAAAAGCCACTAGTTTAGTCCGGTGCATCCAGCCAGGGCATCCTGCAGAGCTAACTGGGAGGCTGAAATCCCTTTGGCTGAGTGAACTCAGAAAGTCTCTCTTTGTGGATCCAAGTGTGAAATTGTGGTCCATCCCTTCCTCCCTGCAATCCACATGATTCCACTTACAGCCATAAGGCATTTCGGTGTCATGTTGTTCACTACAGTAGTTGTAGTGATCCACGAGCTCTGTCCCATTTTCAGCGCTGTGTTTGTGCCTGGAGGGCACCAGCTGCAACCAGCTGAGAAAGAGGATGCTGGAACGGAGAGCCTCTGCGCTGCAGTCCCCTGAAAATAAATATAGGAGATTCCTCATAGCACGGTCTTAAAATAACAACGTAAACATGTGTGTACCCAGTCCCTGCAGCCCATCCTCAGACACCCAGGGCACCCTGATCATGGTAACTCGAACAGCAAATACCCAGGACACAGGACCGGGGCAGACTGATGATGGTAACTCCCAAGAGGCTCTAACAGCCATTTCCAGCCCTGAGACTTGTCCAGTCTGTGTCACCAGTTCCCAGAGCAGGTCCCATTCTGTGTGGGGACTGACAGAAGCGGTGTGACGGGCTGGCTGGCTGCAAAGCTGGGGCTTTTAGTCAACAACCTTTTTCGAGGAGCGTCAGAGAGGGGCTCGTTGATGTTACTGCTTGGGGGAGGACTGGAGGTTGCAGTGCCTGGCCCCTCTCCTCTCACCCCACCGTATTTTTTTGTGCAGAACGACATCTACGAGTGGAGCCGAGACCACCGCGTGCACCACAAGTACTCAGAGACGGACGCGGACCCGCACAACGCCCGCCGGGGCTTCTTCTTCTCCCACATCGGCTGGCTCTTCGTGCGCAAGCACCGGGACGTCATCGAGAAGGGCAGGAAACTGGATTTCACTGACCTGCTGGATGACCCTGTCGTCAGGTTCCAAAGAAAGTAAGTGCGAGCGCTAGGTCCTGATGTGAGGTGGGGGTGGAGAGGTCCTCCCACCTGGCGGTCTGGTTGTGGCTCATTCCTTATTTTTGTCTTTCCCTTTTCTTCCCCGAGATAACCCTGCCACCTCGAATGCAGGTGCTGGGGTGCCTTCCCTCTGGCCCCCCCTATTCCCATGTGGCTGACACTTGCTGACTATTCTCACAGGCTCTGTGGCACAAGCAGTGAGCCCTGTCCTTGTCCCGCTGCTTTCCCAAAAAGCCAGGGCTGGTTATGAAAACAGCTGTGGCAGAAGTTGCTCGGACCTTGGCCGCCTTCTTTGCTCACAGGAGCAAACGCTGCAATCACTAATCGCCTTAACACAGAAGTGCACATTTCACTTTGCAAAGTCATCTTTGGCACCCCTGGGCCGGTGCAGGCCAAGTGCCTCCTCTCCCAAGGCTGCCATTCTATACAGAATTAATTATCTCCCTTGGGAATTAGCACAGTCCTAGTTCGGTTTGCTACACACTCTGTGAGAGCTGGGAATTGAGCAACATTCTTTGTGCTCTATGTGAGTACCTGTGTTATAGGCACAAGAAGACATTTCTGCTTGCAAGCATTTCATCCAGGCACTTTGGAAAATTGCTTAAGGCCATTTCTGTGTATTTTCTGAGTGAGGGGAGCAGTCAGTTGAGTCTAAAAGTCAGGGTTTTTTTCTGCTAGTGCACAGATTTCTCTAATGCAAAAAATTACCCATGTAATGGAAATCTTCCAGGAGTGAGGAATACTTCCCTCCATGTGTGGTTGCTTTTACTGGTTCCTCAGTTGGCAGTGCCTGTTTGCAACAGCTCCCTTGCAGTTTGCTGCAGCTCCTCTTGGTTATTACCTTTTCTGAGACAACAGCATCCCATGAGAAGCAGGCTCTACCACTTTGGTCGTGCTGCAAAGGTTGTGTAGTGAAGAAGTATGTTTTCTGCAGGAAAGTTGTCTTAGCAGATGTCTTTTCTCTGGATTTGGATTTAGGACTTTGTCCCTTATCTGGAAATCAAAATTTGGGTTTCTCCTTTCTACAAGGTTGCGGTGTTGGGGTTTTTTTGACAGCATGGAAAAACTGCCAGGTCAGATCAGTAAGAATCATAATAAATCCTTCTTGTCACGTTTTGTTTTAAGGCCAAATTGTTAGCTTTGCTGAATTTAGTGGTGCTGCTGAGTTGTGGCCGAGGCACCACTCAGTCGGTTTAAAACCACATCACTTCAGCTGAATTCACAGTACTGCTCCAGGCACGACTGACAGCAAAACCTACCCTCTGTGAATAACGGAGCAATAATCCTGCAAGTGATGTGAGAGAGGAGCTCACAGGTGAAGTGTCTCCATGACAAAGTTTTCATGTGGTGAAAGCAGCACTGTCCCCCAGGCATGTGTCGAGGCACTGATTCCCCTGCACTCCAGGTAAGGTGGTTTCTCACTCCGGGGTGGATGTTTCAGTCAAAGGGAGACAATGTGCTCAGATGCTTGTTCAGATGGGAGATTTCACGTCTTCATCAAAGACTTCGGTCCGGGCTTCTTGCATCTCACAGAATGGTTTTAATTGGTGCCTGATAAGCTGTTTTGATATTTTATTCTATTTCCCCAGAGTGGTAGAGGCTTTGAACTTTGAAGGAATTTTCTGGACGGGAAAGTATTTTTCTTCTCCAGTTCTACTTAAATCCTGGCCTTGAACTGATGAGGTTTGTAAACCTTATCAGAAGTCAGTCATATGAGTGGAAAATTATTTGTTGTCTTTGGTGGAGCAAAGAAAGGGAACTTGTTTCCTTGGAGGGCCTTAGCTCAGGTGAGTGAGGATAGAGTTCTATGAGAAAGCTGAGGAATGCTCTCTTTTCACCATGGCTGGTGTTGCTGTAGAGCTGCAGATCTCCTTCTGAAGCCCAGCATGTGAGGCACAACCTCCAAACAACAACAAAATATATCAGGCAAAGAACTTGCAAGGTAAGAGGTTGATTTATTTCATACACAAGATGATCAAAACCAGCTCATGTGTTACAGATGAGAACTACGTTCATGAAAACTTATTTCCTTTCAAAAATACTGCTAATAGTAACATTTTTCCAATCCTCTGTGGGTTTTAATTGCAAATTGTTTGTTTTTGTCAAACAAAAATGACAGTTCTTCCTATCCAAAAAACTTTCATCAAATGCAGAGTTTTAATAACTGTTTAATAAATCCAAACTCTGTTTTTCCTCATCCCTTCCAGAAAACTCAACAAAAGCAGGGGTCTATTTTAAACCTGTCGTAGGGGCACCAACAAGACGGGCCTTACTTTGCATTCCTTTTTTCCTTCTCGCCCTGTAACGCCCGCAGGTATTACAAGAGCTCAGTTGTGCTGATGTGCTTTGTGATCCCCACCTTCGTGCCGTGGTACCTGTGGGGCGAGAGCCTGTGGAACGCCTACTTCCTGGCCTCCATCCTGCGGTACACCATCTCCCTGAACGTCACCTGGCTGGTCAACAGCGCCGCCCACATGTACGGCAACCGCCCCTACGACAAGAACATCAACCCCAGGCAGAACACCCTGGTCACCCTGGGAGCCATTGGTGAGTGCTGCAGCCCTGGGTTTGCACTCTGCAAGCTCAGAGTGATGTCCCAGCCTGTTTCACCCTGGCTGGGACTCTGGGTGCCTGCAGCTGGACGCCGCTTGGAGCCAGGGTTTGGAGGAGGCCGGAG
This sequence comes from Rhagologus leucostigma, assembly GCA_013397725.1. NCBI lineage: Eukaryota > Metazoa > Chordata > Aves > Passeriformes > Rhagologus > Rhagologus leucostigma. The sequence goes on from VZTD01006000.1 coordinate 710,365, forward strand.
CTTGTGCATCCTAGAGGAAGGTGCTTGTTCTACTGATGATGCCCATGTTGAAATAACATCGTGTAGTCTCTGGGAAGGGAGGTGTTAGCATCCTGCAGCAAGCTCTGCTCAGCAGGTAGTGCAGCAGAAGTGAGTGACCCCACTTCTTACCCAGTTGCGTGTCTCCCCTCTTGAGGCACTTGGTTTTCTTCCCTGAGCATAAGGTGTGGGACATGCCCCTTCCTGAGCGAGGAAAGCCCAGAGCACTGACATGGAGTCTGGTTTGGGTCTGCCCCAGAGGCCTGGGGTGGAGCATAACCTCCACTAGATGCAAGACTTGGGAATGGGTGTTGGAGTGTCCCGCCTGAGTGTGTTCTTGTGTTGACAAAAGCGACAGCCATGTGGTCTTTAAACTCCCTCTCTGTTTTCCAGGTGAGGGTTTCCACAACTACCACCACACCTTCCCGTTTGACTACTCAGCCAGTGAGCTGGGCCTGAAGTTCAACCCCACCACCTGGTTCATTGACTTCATGTTTTGGCTGGGGTTGGTCACTGACCGCAAGCAGGCCCCGAAGGAGATGATCCAGGCTCGCAAGGAAAGGACTGGAGATGGCAGTGCCTGAGGAGTGACGCTTCGCTGTGCCAGCGCTGCTGTCCGCGTGGCTGGCTGGGTGTGTGCGCGCAACCCCGTGCCTGTGGTGGATTTACCTCTGGGTAAAATTATTTTTTTGTTTCAGATCAGTTGGGCTGAAGTAGTTCCCCAGGAATTGATTCAGCCCCAGCTTCTTTTTTTTCTTTCCTTACTAGCTGTCTTATGTCCAAACTTAAGACTATTAAGTGTAAAAATGTTATATATTATTTAATATTGCAGTTAAACAGGAGAGAGATTTGATTTTAGTCACTGTAGTTCATGTCTGAGATTCGTTGTAATTTGCTTGTTCATGGTAAACGTTGGCAGGTTGAAGGAACTAACTGTCCTTTCCAAGTGCAGTTAGGGGAGATTTTTGTTCCTACTGCTAATCCAACAAGCTTTTGAGGCGCATCTTTCGGGGGGATGGGGCAGGGCCCAGTGTGCTGTGTCAGCTGCATACTCATGGAAAGGACAGTAACACCACTGATGAAATACAGTATGTCCAAGGGGAAAAATCACCCTCAATTTAGTTAGATGTTAGTTTGGAAACCTGCTTTCTTCTTTTTGTTAGCCCTGTTAGCCAGCCCAGTGCACCGCTGTCTTTGCTAAATATGAAAACCATTTACTGCTGAGCAGGCTTTTGTGTTGAAGATTAGTCTCTACGCAGGCCAAAATACCAACTGATGCTATATTGAGATGGTTCCTTTGTTGTCACATATACATTGTAATTGTAAATGTATAGAGCTCAACCATGTCTTAAGCCAAATAAAGCTTCGGTTTCAGTATTTGGAGACCTAAGTCATGCTCTAATCAGTCATGGCCATCGATGCATGCGTATTTTAGCTCCTTTTGCACAAGAGGCCTCTTAATTTCTTTTTCTGCCTTTGACTAGTGGGTCTTAGAAAACTGACCTTTATCTAAGTCAGAGCCTGTACTAATATTTCAGCTGCATGCAACATCCATTGGTTTCTGAGCAAAATATAAAGACAGTTACATAGCTTCTGAATTTTAACAGTTGCCTTGCTTAACTAAAAAATAAAAAAAAAGAAAAAAAGAAAAAAAAGGAAAAAATATTTAAAAAAAAGGCATGTGGATTTAATGGGAAATTGTAGCCCTTTGTGTTAGATGTTAGCCAGTGCAGGAGAGAGGCTTTGTACTGTCAGCACTGGAGCACTTTTGAAGATAGAGGGCATGATTTTCATTTATAAAGAAGGTCACTGCCTTGACCCTCGGAGAGGGTGTGCCTGTTTCCCAGCCACACAGCCCCACACCCTGGGCAAGGCAGGGATCTCAAGATAACTGAGACTCAGGCCCAGATATTTTCAGGAAAGATGCAAAAGTGAGGAAAAAAATAAAATGGTTTCTTTTTTGTTCTGTTTCTTGTTTTTCAAATGATGCCATATAATATAAAAGAGTTGTCTTGATTCTGTCTTTCATCCAGCAGGTGTTTTAAAAGTGTTATTTTGCCATTAATGATGTGTAAACTCTTGAGTGATTTACAATAAACAGTTATGAGTTAGCCTGGCCACTGTGTTTAATTTTGAAACATTTCCCAAAGCAAAGGTCTTTGTGCATCACACACCAGAACTGCAGCAGCGTTTCGCTTGGCATTTCCAGCTACGCATTTGGTGCGGCTCAAAATACCTCCCCCCTCGGCATTTCTGAATGTCAGGGGAAGAGGAGGCTGTCAAATGGAAGGGCACCAAGAGATTTGATTACTTTGGGCTTCCTGGCCAAGCTGATAGAGGGGGAAAAGAAACTGGAAGCTGACGTAAACTTGAAAGGAGACCGTGGCAAGTTCTTGCACGTGAAAATCCCGCTTGAATAGAAAAATACCAGCCCAGTGTGACTGCAGGACAGTGCTTTGGCCAAAAATATTAAATATTTTATTTAGATTTTGCTGTTAGTTCTCTTTGTTTCTGCTGAGATGGGCCTGAAGACCGAGGTGTGCCTGAAGATGTGTTGTGATGTGCATTCATCCGGAGTCAGAGCCATTTGACAGACACAGGAATTACACACACACACGAGTAGACGTCTCCCCCAGCCCCTGCTGCAGTGCCTGCAGGACGGTGTGGAAACGGGCTCCTGGAGCTGGGAGGCTCCTGATGTGCTGGTTAGAAAGATAGAGCTGTTCCTTCCATGGCAAAAATCAGGGAACCTGCCTTCAAAGTGATGTGTGTAATGGGTTTGGACTTGGGGTGTGAGTGTAGGAGCGAAGCTTGGAAGATGTGCAAATGCCTGATCTCACTGGTGCTCCCATCCTTTCCTCTGCAATTTCCTGACTGCAGAACTACAGGGAATGCACCAAGATACACAGCTTCCTGTTGATCTTTATCATTTTTCTTTTGTACTGCTATTGCTTGGACTTCCTTAGGCTTGTTCCTGTCAAGTGCCTGGTGTAAGAAGAATAAGTGGCTTTGCTAAAGAGGCACATGCTGTTCTGAACCTCTCTGAATACCTGGAATTATGACAAGGTAATATTCCCCCTGCCCTCCCCCTAGGTATAAGACTTCAAAAGCAGCAGCAGTTCCAGTGCGTTTCAGGGATCTGAAAACTGAAATTGAAGCCATTGTCAAGTTACCTGGTTTTGAAAAACTGAAAATACGTAAAGAAACATGGTTCAGAAAAGAAAAAGCTCCTCCATCAAATGTCTTATCTGGAAGCTTAAGCTAGCTGGATCCCTCTTTTTGCAGATTAAATTCTCTGTGTGGTAGAGTTGATAAAAAAAGTGTCAGCCTTTGCAGGAGAACTAGATTTTTAAAGAGGGTGCCTCAAATTTTGGTAAAACAAGGAATACTTCCATGCATTTCCTTTTTTGCTTATTTGTATTTTTGTGTTTGTATCGAACTTTTTGCTCATTTGTTTTGATTTTTTTTTTAATCATTTTGGTCATGTTCTTTAGTGTGGTTTTCTCTTCCTCAAGAGGATGTAGGGGTCTGTGGGAGGCAGGAAGGGCCACTGCCATTTCCCAGGGTAGCTACTGGATCCATCCACTGTTGAATGAAGTGATGTGGGGAAGTTGTGGAGCCTTGGTAGGGTGGGTGCTAGGGCATGAGCTGCACTTATTTCTGTGGTCTGTGGCACTTCGCCTGCTGATTTGGTAGTTAAAGACCTGGCTAGAGCTTTCTGAGCAGTGCAGAAGTGTTGAGGGACTGCTGGTGGATTGGTGGCTGGCTGTAGGCTGGACTTAACCAGGGGCACAGTGACTGTCTTCTGAGACCTGATGGTCTGGCAGTGCCTGATCCTGTGCTGTCTCTAACTCTGTTCCTGGTGCATTGACCCATCTGGAATAACACCACGCAGGAGTGGGAACAGGTATTTGTACTTTGCCCCATGCACTGTTGCACCAAGTGTTTCTAGGCTCTCAGCCTTGGCACACAGCAGGCACTGGATCAGTTTTACCTCTTTTCCCAGAACTGGTGGGGCCCTTACAAAATGCAGCGTTGGCTCTGGAGCTGTGTGCTCCTTCCAAGTGGAAACTTCTGAGCAGGTCAGCTGCTTTCTGGCATGGGGAGGCTCGAGGGAATGCTAGCCTGCCCTGGGACCCCTGGGACTTGGCACAATCTCTAGAGGAGGACCTAATCTGTAAATTACAGCAGAGAGGAGGACTTAATCTCCAAGTTACGGCACATAATTGGTTATGCAAACATTGATAGAACCCGCCCCCTGTCAGGGCTGCTCACAAACACGGCAGTTAAGGTGTGAGGTGAGACCAAGGCTGTGCTGGCTGACTGCAGAGGAATTTCCAGGCTCCATCTGATGCCATCCCTGCTGCAGCTGGGCTGGGCTGCACTGGGGTAATCCCTGGAGCAGGAGGAGTGAGCAAAACCTGCTGGCGCTGAAGTTACGCCTTGAGAAAGACGCTGAAGGGAGAGGGTGAGTGCTGGCACTGAAGAAATGCATCAGGGTTTGCACTCTTGGGGTATGAGGGGTGGATTTCTGCTCTGCCCGCTTCCTTCAGGCGTTCCCTGGTAAGCCCCGGGAATGTCTGCATTCCTCTGCAGCTTGGAAGTGCAAGGCACCTGCTGTCCCCTGGCTGGCAGCCAGAACACAGCTTTCTAGAAATAAGCCCAGCAGATGGGAAATGTGGCCTGACTGCAGGTATCACATTCAGCTGCTGGGGTGGGAGGATCCTAGGAAAAAAGGATCTTCTAAAATGTCTCCTGTGTCCATGTGAACCTGAGAATCCATGCAAGGCTGGAAGTGGGGTGGCTGATTTATGGGCTCTGGTTAGACAGTGTTTGGGGTATTTGGAGCTGGGAGGCCTCTCAGCTTGGAGGGAGGTTGATGATATATCAGCTCCCAGACTGTGGTCCCAAAAGCATGGCCAGACTGGACTTGTATTACCTGGATATTTTTGCCCCTAGGGTGTTTTGTAGCTCTACGCTTTATGTGGGAAGGGTGTTCACCACGTTCTGGGTTTATGGNCCTTTATCTGGGAAGGGTGTTACAGGGCGTTCACCACGTTCTGGGTTTATGGGAATCAAGGTGCAATTTCCCATAAGATCTTATTTTAAAAGAAGAATGAAAAGCAAAACTGAAAGCTGAGCCCAGTGGGAAAGGAGGCATGTGCTAACATGTGCCCATGTGCCCCAGCTCCTGCAGTGGCTCTGGCACAGTTGTGCCTGGCCTGGGAGCAGAAACCTCTGTCAAAAACCTCTACCCAGCAGCACCAGCCCCACTAAACAGGTGAGAATAGGGGAAAAAATTAGAACTCCTGGGGTGCCCCTGCATGGGCAGAATTGCCCACTGGATGGTTTGGATGCTGTTGTTGTTTAAATCACCCCTTGCACATGGGGTGCATTGCTTTTACTGAGTCCATCTCCTGCTGCCCCGCTCCCTGGAGAGTTAAACCCTGATTTAGGCTTTTTCTGAGAAAATGATGAAAGAATTCCCACCCTGGATTTCAGACAAGTGACTCCAGGAGCCATGCCACTGCCTCTCCCCTTCCTGCACCAGCCATGGCCAAGCTGGGGTTAAAGCCAAAAGGGCAAGGAGCAAAGGTATGGCCCCAGTGCAGGTAAAGGCCCTGCCCCACACAAGCATTCATTTTTAAAGATAAATCTACCGCCCAAGAGAAGGAGATGAGCAGCAAAGCCTGCCTGCAGAACAATAAAAAAAAAAATCCCCTTTTGCAGGACTCGGAAAATGATTGGAGGAAAGACTCCAATGAGCAGCACAGATAAGAAAAGTAGGTGAAATGGTGCTTACCACATCTGCACAGCATGCCTAACCTTTGTATTAACTGTGGCTACTAAATTTTCCTGACTGACACGATTCCAGTAGCATTTATAGCATGATAACAGGAAAGAATTATTTTACACAGTCTCATTATTCTTTAAAAAAATAAATAAATTGTCCTTTTTTTTCTGCAGCATTTTCTGTGCTTTATGTAGGACTGTCCTCCTGCTAGGCCAGAATACACACCCACTGGGGCCAGGGCACAGCAGTCTGCAGCTCTCATCTGCACACACTGGCACTGCAAGGTTTCTTCCCCAGAGCTCACACCCTGACTACAAGTCCTCTTTACCCCGTGTATTTGCTATCACAGCAGTAATTATTTTTGACTGCTCTTTTTATGGAAAAAAAAAAAGTATAATTTTGTTTCCATTTTCTCCGTTTCCTTTCCTAACATGTAAATGGAGTCACTTTGCTTCAGTGAGATGGAATGGGCCTCTTCAATTTGCTGCTCCGTTCCCTGATCTAGGTCCATTTTTCTCGGTTGGGGTCATGTGGGGGAACTGGGAAGAGCTTCATCTCGTAGGGGTGGGATCTGGGGATGTTTCTTAGAGTGAGAGAGTGCACTTTGCAGGTCACTGCCTCTCCAGCCACCTTGAGCACACCTTATTAAAGCCAAGCCACAGGTGCTCTTGCTCAGATGGCATCTGTTCATCAGCAGGGCATTTGGAGATATGAAGTCTATCACAATATTTGAAAAGCTTGATAAAGGAACAGATGGCTTTGATAAGAGATGATCTGGCTAATGAAATGAGGGTTAACACTTCAACTGAGAAACAGTTTTAACTGGTTTTTAACTGTTTAAATTGTATTTAATACATGCTTCAGGATGTGGAGCAGCTTCAATGGCTGCTGCTGAGTGATCCCTAGGCCCATTTTCCCTGCTGCTCCTCCTTCTGGGTGGGCAACCTTTCTTGTCGGGCCTCACTCCGTCTTTGGAGCAGAAAGCAGCAGGACAGGAGAAAAAGGTGGCAAATATATTTTCAGAAGACATGTATCTCCCAGAAATGAAAGCAAACTCAAAGCAATTCCCTTTTCCATTTTTCTCATCTCTGTGTACCTTTTCCTCCCAAAAAAAACAGTCCAGGATAACCACAGCCAGTCTTCAATGGTAATATCACCCTGAGGACTGCAACTAGAGGGGCTTGAGGTTGCTTTCCTTCCTCCTGAGCTGTGAGTGAGGTCTGCAAGGGCAGGGGTTAGCTCTGTGGTAGTCCTGTCTTTCATATGAAAAATAAAACACCGCCAAGGCCTGATCCTGCTACTTGATGTCAGGACACAGGAGCTCAGAATTCCCACTTCTCTGTCTCTGAAAGAAAGCAGATGTGATTGGCATGCAGTTCAGTCCTCTTGAAGAGCACTGATGTGGTGAAATTTGGACAAGGAATGTACACGTGCTGTAATTCATCAGGGGGAGGAAATACTAATGAACAGACAGTAGAACAAAGCCATAATTGGGAACATTTGCTTGCACTGGAGCAGGTGGCTTTTGCAGTCCAGGAAAATTGCCAGGGCAATCCCCTGTGTGTCTCAGTGGCCCAGCAGGAAAACCCAGTGTAGACTGGGACAGAAGTCACGTGCTGTTCACAGCACCCCAGGAGCATCCTCACATCTGCCCACAAGTGTCATTGCAGTTGTGTCTTCCTGTCAGCCTCTGGCCCATCCACCCCTGGGAAAGCCAGGTGTAACCCCAAACAAGGTGAGGGAATGCACTTGTGGCTCCTCGACTTTGCCAAGGCACTGTTGGTGCAGATGTGGGAGGAAAGACTCTTCCCACAGGTCAGCATGAGCTGGCAGTGGGCTTTGGGATGCGCGGCACCACCGTGAGGGAGGCGGGTGATGCCTTATTGTGGGATGCTGTTCCAACACAGTGTGCCCACGTGCCCTACCTCCCTTTGCACCCTCTGACATGATGATGCTGCGGGATGAGGGTCGTGGGAGAGGGGCTGCTCGTCCCATGGTGTCCCATGAAGAAATGATTGTAGGAAATGTCTCCATGGACCCTCGTAACGTCACCCCTCGACGGCTGATGCCTCCCTATATCTCTCTTGCTTCCTGCACTGGGTGGGCTCCAGCACATGCTTGCTGTCCCCAGGCTGTGACCTTTTTTCAAGCTGTGATTTTTTAATTTGTAATAGGTTTTTGGTGGGCCTGTCAGCATCATGCGTTTTCCAGCACTCAGAGGGACACCATCTGCTCAAAAAAGAGCTGTGAACAAAATGTCTCAGACACTCAGAGTTTACCAAAAATGAAATTGCCTTAAAATCCCATATGGTGCATTGTTTCTGTTCCAGCATTGGCTGACAGCAGAGGTGAAGTGACTAAGGCAGTTTCAGCAGAGGTGAAGTGACTAAGGCAGTTTCTGATTAGTTGCTGCATTTTCCTTTCTGGCCAAAATCGCTGGGGCTGAGCACTGTCACTTCTCACCTGTTTGACAGAAGGTTTTCTTCAGCCTCAGCTGCTGAAAGCTGGAAGGTGCTGGGATTCAAAGACCTCCCCTCTATTACTTGTAAAGTGAGCTTCCCCAACTTTCGCTGTCATGAGAAGCCTTGCGGGGAGGGATGTGGTTAATGCTGATACCTGAAGCACATTTTTTTCCAGGCACCTGATTTTGCGGCCTCTCTTGGTGACATGGAGGCAACAGCAGCTCCTTGCCCGAGGAAAGCCATGCCTGGAAGTCACTTGTGGCTCCTGAGCGTGGCAGTGCCATGGGGCAGAAGGGAAACCTGGCCAAGATCTCTGGATTTTGTGAGGTTGCAAAAAAAAGCAGATGGTGCAAGGAACCATTTATTAGTTCAGGATAACATAAGATTTGAAATACCAAAGCAGGAATAATGTTATTTCAGCTCTAAAAATAGTCCTCTCAGCCTTTAAAACACTGAGAAGCATACACAGTACATGCTTTTCTGTGGGAGCGTCTGTCCTCTCCCTTGATGATGCAGCCACTTTGGTAAGGACTCAGGGGACCTGCTGGTGCAGTGCTTGCTCTGAGGATCAGCACTCTGAGGGGTTTTCAGTCCCTGGGGATCAGAGACATGAAATGTCTTGAGTGTTCCATGAGGGCCAAAGCTGCAGGGTGAAGGAATGTTGCTTGCTACAAGGGCAGCCTATGAAATACTGATAAATTGCTGATGTATAACTCAGCTCCGTTCTGGGGACTGATGTGGATTTAGGCATCTGTCTGTTTTGTGTTGGTTCATAAGTGATGGCACCAGGACAAAATTTTGAGTAAGTGCTACCTTATTCGGATTTTAGGAAAACAAACAAGACAGTCACTAAATAACATCAGTCATCCTGACAGAGAGGGATGGGGGGAAGAGGAAAAAGAAGTCGTAACATTCACGTTGACTTAAACCCATGAAGATCAGACAGTGAAGGGATCCTCCCACCCCAGGAAACAGTCCCAAATGGTTATCACTGGGCCGTTTTGCTGGGAATGTTTCTTCTCAAAACTCCAGCCACAGAGATACTTTACAGAGATCACAAAGCCCACCACCCAGTAAGAAAGGGAAAAGGGGTGGAAGAGGCTGTTCCTTGGGTCTCTTGCTACTGGGTGGCTGCTTCCTTGAGGCCTTTCCAACTAGCCATCCAGATGGGCAGCACTTCCCGAGAGGGCTGCAAAGATGCGGGGTTTGTGCGGCGAGCCCTCCCCGGTGCCTCCGGGGGCTTGGAGCAGAGGGCGCACCCAGAGCCGCAGGCTGGGTAGGTGCTTCTGGCGCTGGGAGGGGCGGGCAGGGAAGAGGGCAGAGCAGGGACCCTTTCGCATGGCCGCACCGGGGACAGCCCGCAGGCAGCGGGACCGCGCGGAGCTGCGGCTGGCTCCGCACGGGGCGTGGTGCCGGCCGCGCCCGGGGGATGCCCTGAAGCACCGCGGGGCTGTGGCCGCGTCCCAGCATCCCAAACCCGCGGTCAGAGCGACACAGGAGCTCCATCTCCAGCAGTCCCGCGCTGCTCCGGAGCCCGCGGTGGCCGCGGCGGCTCGGGACCCGCCCGTCCGGGGCGGGGC
>VZTD01006000.1:720317-750262 GCA_013397725.1 Rhagologus leucostigma
CCGGGACCCCCGCGCTGCCTGTCCTGGGGCGTCCTGTGTCACGGCAGGTGGACACGGGCTGGGTAAGAGGATTAGAGCCGCTTCACCCAGGGCCTGAAGGACCCAGCTGTGGAAGAGCTCTCCCAGGTCGTGATTTCGGCATCCCTCTCACGCGTGAATCCCTCTGGGGCATCCGTCCTTTGGGCGCTGAGGGATGTGGCAGTGACAGAATTCGGCGGGGTCCTCGGCCAGGTTGCTGCATAGGGATTTTTGAAGAAGCTCACCTGGGTTGAGGTGGTGGGGTGGGACAGGTCCAGCCTTCCCCAGATCCTGTCAGGATGTCCTGTCAGGACATGCGGGCTGTGTCCGGTTAAATTTCCTGGAGGGAATTTAAGGTGCCGAGAAAGGCCGTTCGGCTGTGCTGTGGTCCCTCGGGGAAGGAAGGGCGAGATCCTCTCTGAGTGATAGGAAGATGCTGGGTGCTGATGTCCCAGAGTGATGATTTGGTCGCTTGGGATCTCAGTCTTAGCTCTTAATTAGAGCATCATGCTTGTGCCAGACCTTCGATTCAGAGCCCTTAAGCTATAAAGGTTGCAGAAATTATGAGTTAACCTTTCTGGTTTGGTTTTTTTGTTTGTTTGATTTTTGGGGTTTTTTTTCCTTTTTTTTTTTTTCCTTTTTTTGGTCCTTTTTAATCAAAGCTACTTGTGGAAGTGACCCTAAGGGTTGTCTGATCAACGTTCACACAATCCTCATGCCATCGCAATGTGCACACGTGTGGTTAATTAGGAGTAGCAATTCAATATGGAGGAGGGCAGTGTGTGAAAGGTGTATCCTGACACTGACTGCCTGTTGTGTCTTGCTCAAACAGATGACAGTGCCTAGAAGAAGGGGGCTTGATTCTTGCCCGCTTTCTGCCTTTGGGTAACGGGGTGAAGACAGGGGACTCCTATTTGCTTGACAAACGTCTTGCTCCTGATTTCCCTGCTGAACTATTAGAAGTCAAATTGTTTTCATGTGGTTATCCATGCCCAGCTGTCAGCATTTTCCGAACCTGGGTGCTGAAAGTGCAGTTGTTTCATTTCCCCTTTTAAGATTCTTTGTGCTGCAGTGTTTGCTTTCCAGATGCAGAGCAGGGATGTGTGCTTGTAAGAACACCAACGTTTTCACTTTTTTTTTTTCTTGGAAGAGATGTCATGTCCATGGTTTTCTCTCTTCCCTCAGCCATTTCCGGGCAGCCTGAGATTGCAAGATTGCGGTTTGGCCCAACAGAGATGCTTTAAGGTCCCAGTCCTGCAATCCAAGCTGAAACAATGAGCTGAGATTGCAGGTTAAGTGGGAGCAAAGAAGCAGAGAAAGGCCTGTGAGAAAAGAGAAAGATGATCCTAAGCAATATATTGGGAAGGATACACTGGGAGAGGGGTGGTGGCAGGTGAGGAGGCTGCTGCTGCAGTAGAAGGCTTGGACCAGGACTCTCAGAGTGCATGCTCCTCTGTGTCAATGATTTCCAGTGTGACCTCTCAGCAAGCAAATCACTGGCCCTGTTGTCTAAAATAGGAATAATTGTGGGATTTTGCTGTCTCAAGAAGACTTGCAAAGGTCTCCCCTCACCTTGGGTCCCTGCAGGTTGCAGAAGAGGTCACCTGAGGTTCAGGGATGAGGGCAGGATGAGAGTGAAGAGGAAGAAAAACACATTGGGAACAGGTGGAGAGAGAAGGGTGGAGTGAATGGGAGGAGAGGAAAAGACTGATGAAGCTTCAAAAACCATTAAAGGAACTGTTAAAAGGGCTACAGGTTACCTTGCATGGGGTTTATGGCACATTTTTAATGCTGAGGTTGCCACTGGATGGTCCTGCCTGCAGGGGAGAGGTCTGGGCTGCCTCTCCCATGGGTAGCAAAGGGAAGGGAGCAAAAGCCTGGAGGATGTGGGCTGATCTGCTGCAGTGGTGGGGAGAGTATCCAGCATCCTCCCTGCAATTTCCTGAGCTGGGGCAGGTCCAGGTACTTAGGGAGAGAACTTCTGCTCTTGCTGTATTATTTCCTGCTTCCCGTGAGGAACCACTGGTATTAATAGTGGTGACTGCCTGAACCAGAAGAACCAGTGGCCCTTCAGTTTTGGCACCCCAGGACTGCAAGAGTGGATTTTGCCTGGCCAAGACGCTGAAGATGGCCACAGCTTTGTCAGAGAGAGCCTCTCCAGTGTGGTCTTGGCCCAGCCGAATGCTCTTAGAGGTGGTTTAATATGGTCTCCTATGGGAAAGTCTGTCTCTGAGAGTATTTCAATAGACTTAAAGAATTTTAATCCCTCTGGATGCAATGTAGAGGCTGGTCACACAGGCTTGGCCCCTGTTGAACAGCTGGAAGCTGTTCCCTGCTCCTCTCTGTCCGTTGTGTTTGCATGAAGGGAAACGCTATATGGCACCTTCCTACTGTAGCTCACCCAAACACCCTACAAACAGCAGTTTATGGGACAGTGGTAAACAAATGTAACTAATTCCTGCAAATAAGGAATGCTGGCAAGGAAGTGGTGAACACCACAGAAATGCCTGCGTGTGATTGCTTACCTCGTACTTTGCTTCTGAGGGCGAATGATTTCCACAGGTCTCAACAGAGTCAAAAGACAATCCCTGTGCCAGAGAGGGCCTCTTTAGTGGAATGACAGAAGCCAAGTCATGGGTACTGCACATGCATTCCTTGTAGCTCACACTCCGGCCCATCACCTCATTGCTGGGGTTTTGGTGGTTGTTATGTGAAGAAGAGGCACCTCTTCCTGCGGGGAGCAGTGAGTCCTCAGGCTGAAGAGGTTGGTGAGGGAAAACCATCCTGAGAAAGCTCAGTATGCTCTGCCACAGTCCCTAACAGCTCACAGGCCTTGGGTGTTTTCCCCACGACAAATTGCATTTACCGAAGGAAATGCTGCTCTGGGGTCAGTGTACATCTCTCCAAAAGTGTAGAGCTGCAAAGTGCAGTGAAGAAAGGAGCTTGTCTTTCCAAAAGGTGAATAGAAGAGGGGTGGAAAGGATAAGAGAGATGAAAGACAGGGTAGACAGGTGGGAGAAGCCCCACTTACACTCCATGAGAATCTCTGTAGCTTGAGTGTATTTTGTGTTTGGTGGGGAAAAAACAGTGGCAGGGTAAAAAAGGCAGGGGAACCTGGAATTTTTCTGGCCTTGCAGGGCGTGTACTCTTTCATCCATAAACTATGGGAGAAGGAGACAATATAATCAGGAATAACGTTCTGCCAAGTCTATTCCCCTGGGCTTAGTCTGTTTTTCCTTACCTTCAAAGCTATTTGTAAGTAAACACGTGAGGTTTCACCTCTCTGTTTTCTTTGCCACTCCCAACACTTACATTGTTTTCCTGATAATAGGACAAACCGTTTGGGCAGACTTCCTTCCCACTTCTGATGTAATGTGTGTCTTGGCTTTGCTTGCTCATGCACGTTGGAAATGCTTGGAGGCATTTGTGATTTTTGGAACTGAGCAGCAAATAAAACACCTCTATCAGTTTATCAATACCCTGTCCAGATGTCTGTACTTTATGGGAGGAGAAACACTCAATCTGCTTCATTAGATTGTGGTCATTAGATTGGGGTGGCTGAGGTGGAGAACAGTCACTGGACATCCTGTCTGCACAGTGCCTCTGACTTCCTGGGCTTCGCCATAACATCAGCCTGCATTTCTGTATTGCCTGCAGAGCAAGGAGGTGGTTTCAGAGACTCCTTCCTCACAGCACAGCTGAAGCTGGGAGAGCTTTGCTGTCTTCTATTTTTTTTTGAGGAGATGAATAGCCCTCCTCATTTTCCAGCAGCTCTTTTCTTTTGGGATTGGCTGGGACTTCCAGGTAAGTGCCTTTCTCACAAGCATCCCAAACCAAAGGATTCTCAAGGAGAAGATATGCCCTTGTGGTTGTGGTGTGAGACTGTGAGAGGTTTGGTCTGTGTTGAGACTCTGCTAGATTTCCCTTGTGTCTCAGAAGTCTGGTGAAAGTGGCTCCAGTCTTGAGCATCTCTGTGTTAAGGAAACTTTCCTGTCTGACCACCCAGGAGTCACTTTGGCAGTCACATTCCCACTATGCCAGGCTGGGACCGAAGCCTTTTCACAGTGGGTGGTTCCATTAAGCTGATGTGTGCCCTGCTTGACTCCTCACACACGCCACACTCACACAGTCAGACAGGTTTCCCTCACTGGCTGGACCCCAGGATTCCCATAGCAGAGTCCCAGAATCTGGACCCTTTAAGTAATTTAATCATGATGTAGTAACACCTTAACAGCTTGAATTGGTGCCTTGGGTGGGGGGGACTCTGAACTAAGGAATCCCCAGGCTTTTATATCCTCACAGTCTGTGCACCCGTTCCTATTGTGGCATTTAGTCTGGGGCCTTCTTGCTGTTTATTTGGGTTCTAGGGAGCCTCTGGGTGACCAGCCACCCTTGGCCAGTGCCGCGGGTCCCCATGCCCTTTGCTAGGCAAAGGGTAGGTGCCAGGTCACAGCCCCTTGTCTGCGGCTCCAGCCACCACCACAGCCTGCAGCTCCTACTGCAGCTACTACATGTATTCCTCAACATCTGCACTTGGAGAGGGTGAGGCATCTGCCCTGGGAGATGGGCAGTCCAGCACACGCTGGGAAGACTCACTGGGAGCTGCTTGCCACCTGGCACGTGCAGCCCCTGAGGTCAGGAGGAGCCGGGATGGCTGGATCTTGCAGTGCGTGCTCCCGAGTAGAATGGGATCCCTGGGGCAAAGAAACGCACAGCACCTGCAAAATGCAGTTCTCCTCAGCTCACCCTGGCTGCTCCTGCCTGGTTTCACTGCCTGCTACCCCAGCTCCTTCTGTCTGAACTGGATGTTACCTTCTGCCTTACCCAGCTCCTCTCTCTGCCTCCTTTGCCTGTTTGCAGGCTGAGGGCCACGACTGCCCAAGCCCTGCTCGTGGTACAAGTGGGACCTCATGGAAATCAGTGTGATCTGGCATAGGTTCATGGCTCAAAGCCTGCAGAACACCCCTTTGGTCCTGTGGTGGCAAATCATGTTAATTTTTCTTTTCTAACACCCAGGAGCGTGGTCTGGAAGCGGAGCGTGCCTGGTTCGTACAGCGCCAAATGCGAGACAGGCAGACTCAGCCCACAAGAGTTGACAGTCGGCATCTCTGGCTGTAACACAGCAGCTCAGCACTGGTTGCTAAATGGCCTGTAAGTACTTACACCCATGTGTGACTGAGGGTGAAGGTTGTGGGGCAGCAGGAAGCAGAAAATCAAGGGCACTTTTTGAAGTACAGTAGGGTTCACTGGCTTCGGGAGCCAGCAGAGCTGCAGGAATATCTCTGGGTCAGACACTGTGGATATCAATATGTCCTTTTCTGCCCCTGTTTGTTGGTGACTAGGTTTCATTCCTTTGTTGCACTTGGCCCATCTCTGATAGGTTTATGTTGGCCAGAGCAGTTCATTAGCGCACCGAATGCAGTCACAGTGTGTGAAATGAGACAAGAAACATTGTTGCAGGATTACTGAAGCATCTCCTGCTTCCCCCAGGCACAACCCAGAGATGTCTTTACCTTGTCCCATTCCTCTTGTATAAATAAAATGAAAATGGCATTTCTGCACATCCGTGAGATGGTAGGTGGGTACCTGAAGCAAGCAGAACATCATACCCTGCTGACAGAGGGGATCACTTCTTTTCTTGTTACCCCACCATTTTGTTACGTATTTACAAGTCTCTGTCATATCTTATCTCTCTCATTGTGCACTCACACTGGAAACCTTGAGATAAACCTGAAAACGCCCTGCTTTGTTACGTTGGCATTTGTGACTTGTGGGTGGCAGGTTATGTAATGTGCTGGTTTGTATCCACTCTGTTACAGTGATTAGGTATCAAGTGACTGTGGTTATTTTTGCTTTTAAGAGCAACAGAGAGTTATAGTGGGCTCCCCCAAAAGGCAGGATGTGTTTATTCCCCTTTGATTGTTGCTGACTGGCAACAATTCTTTATGACTTGCTCTATGTTTTGAACAGTGTCCTCCTTCTCCCAGTGCTCCTGGCTTTGTATCTATTCTCTGAAATAGCCCAATGGCCTAGTGCTGTGAAATGCAGGAGTGTTGCTCTGGCTTATTATGCATTTCAAATGCATCTGCATGCTTTAGTCTTAAAAAAGATGTATGGCTCTGTTAATGTGGTAATTTTGTCCTTCCTCACATTCATGTTCTCTGGTGAGAGCAGCTTCAGGAGGAGCCTGTAACTTTGCTTGGCAGATGAAATTAAGATGTCCATATTAAATGAACCTTGAGCAAGCAGCAGTATATGTTTGGTGAGCTGCCTGCTGTAATTGAAGTGTGTACATTAGAGGAACGGAAGCTTAATTGGTTGAGGGTGTATGGAAGGGCAATGGTAAAAAAAGCAGAGCAAGCAGCTGACAGTCTAAGCAGACTTAGACATAAAAATGGAACTGGAGATGAGTAAGCTTGCATTGAGAGAAATTCTCAAGACACACACCGGGGCAGTGCTAATGTGAAACTCTTTTCAGTTCTGCACCCTGACTTGTACTAGCTGGCAGCAGGAGCACACCTCAACAGGGCTTTTGCAGTGCTGGTGTGAGAGTGTGTGTCAAGAGGGACTGGAAAACCACGTGTGAGCTTTTGAGAAGGTGGGCTGGGTCAGCTGTGATGCTGAAAACGTTTTTGTTAGCTTTGTGAATCCATTGCACCATGAGGGCTTTCTGTCACTGAAGGCCTTCCTGTGCAAGCCTTAAAAATGGAAGACAAATGGGTATGGGAAATTACCAACTGCCTCTTGGATGCAGTGTGTTTATTTGGGAGAACATGGGCTGGCAGAGGTTGCTGTTGTTGCCAGCTGGAGTTCACTGCTCAGATTTGGCACCACTGGTCACGGCAGCAATGCAGAACAGAGCTGTGGAGAGGAAGGCTGGCTTTACGTCATCCCTGTGGAGCAATTAACTGTCAAAGAATTTGTTTCTACATTTCCCATAAAGAATTTTGGTAATTTGTCCTATCGCTCTTGGCTAAACTGGTGTGGTGCTGCAGGAGAGGCTGGTGTTTGGGTTCCTTGTTCTCTTGTTCCTGTCTGCTTTTAGAGGTGCTGGTCTTAGTGTGCACAGAGGTCTCCCAGCTTGAAAGGTGCAAGCCCTGGGGACATCCTTGAGGAGGACAAGGCTAACCCAAAGGCAACTGCTGAGAATGATGTCTGCTGAACACTAGTGCAAAGCTAGGCAGGTTTGGCACATGCTTAGGGTTTCTCCTTTGGAAGAAGTTGGGATTACATGTAATTTTGTTCCTGGCACCTGAACAACACAGCAGGGAATAAATGAGAAATGTGCGGGAGCTGAGCCGTGTTTTTAAACCATCCTCTGCCCACGTGGGGATGCTGAAACATATCCAAGCATGTGTGGGCTGTGCCAATGGCCAGCATTAAAAGGTGTTGCTGTTTGGGGGCATGGGGGAAAGGGACCCTTCTTTCCTTCTTTTGGTATTTCATCCATCAGATGCAGGTGGCTTCCTTCTTTTTAACTGGCTGAAATTAGGGTCTCTGAACTATGGAACTGGCTTCCCATCAGGACACTGTGCTCTGCACTGATCATTCATTTAATATGCAATGATTTCAGATGTCATTTTCTGTTAGTGGCTGATGGAAGGGGACTCAGTGTGGCACAGTGAATATTAAACAGAGGGCTGTTTTCCAAGGAGGTGAGTCTGTAGCCATGTTGCTCTGACTCTGGGCACTAGTCCTGGCCTCACTCCATTTTAGAGCTCAGCACAGAGCAGTGGTTATTTGGACAGTATTTTCACATTTCCCCGCTTCATTCTGGTGTGGAGTCCCTGTCCCTGTGTGCTGCCTCACTGCTCTGCCTGGGGGAAAAGCCCTTGCCACCTCCCTCTCTGCACGACAGACAATGCTGATAGCTTGTGAGGGCTGCTGTTTCCATGCTGGGAGGTGGAGGAGCTGTGGCAACCCATTAATGAGAACAGGTGTTGTGGCTGGTGTTTGCTTTTATTGTGTAAATGAAACTTTTGTACCTTTCCAGAGGTGAAGGGTAAATAATAAGATGTGCCATCCCCTGACCTGAAAGAACTGTGTTCCTTTGGCTCAGCCCAGCCACCACCAGAGACAAGAGCGTCAAGCACAGCAGTGATTACCTTGCAGAGCGGACAAGGGCTGGAACAGGAGGTGATGTTACCTGCCTTGCTCCCTTCAGGCAGGAGGGGGGAATTCGGCCACAGTTATGTCTCCCTTGCGTGGGGCGCTGGCACTTGGGCACTGTACTGCCAGGGGCTGTCAGGGACACGGTCCTGAGGCAGGTGGGGCAGCTGCCACCTGGAAGCCGTCCTTGACATTGCTGTCATGGGTCTCCCGGTACCAGAGCACCGTCCAACAGCAGCTAAGGAACGCTGCTGCATTGCTGCTGAGCAGCAGGAGGAAAAGGCCAGGGCAGCACTTCATGGAATAGCTGCAAGCACGACAGTGGGAGCTGTGTGGGGAACAGAGCTGTGAAATGCTGTCTCCTGTGCAGGAGGAGAGGAATAGAAGTGAGATGGGAAATCTAGTCCCCCTCATTGATAATTTCTTCTGATCTGTTACACCGTGCTAAAGATCTGTACTCACACTGGAGCTGCCTGCATTTTAAATCAGCATACTTAATACTTGCATAATTTCATGCTCCTTGTCTGCAGTTCTCTCTGCTCCCAGGTCAGGAAAGAGACCTTATCTGATTGCTTTTCTGTCTTTTAAGGTTGCTTTTCTCTCTTGCTCCAAGCTGTCTGCTTTTGTGCAAGTGTGGTGTGACTCCGGGCATTGCCAGGGTGTTGTTTTGTACCCCTGCTAGGCCATTTGCAGGGAAAACAAGATAACTGACCTGTAGAGCAAGAGTGAGAGTGCCATGCCTTCTACAGGGTGTGGGGAGCCTCACTCAAGCCCTTCAGCCTCTGTCCCAGTGAGGCAGGGCAGGAGTCTGTGGCCCCGAGCAGTCCAGCCAGTGTGTCCTTTGCAGCTTGGCATACCTTAGGGGAGCAGTGAGCTGGGGGCTGCTGTGACAGGGTGAGGGTGCTGTCTCTCTTCT
The DNA here is from genome assembly GCA_013397725.1 of Rhagologus leucostigma. Lineage (NCBI taxonomy): Eukaryota > Metazoa > Chordata > Aves > Passeriformes > Rhagologus > Rhagologus leucostigma. The sequence continues at coordinate 729,361 of VZTD01006000.1, forward strand.
GGGTCTTCACAGCAGGGAGCAGACCATGGCTCTGTGCTGCACATGTAGGAAGGCCAGGGGAGCTGAGAGGAGGAGGATGACAATACGGGTACTTTCTTCTCTGGGGCAAAGGGAAGGGTCGTGGCTTTAAGGACCTGGATAAGGTAATTGAGCTGCAAATGCAAGCAGGCTCTAGTGAGAGGCCGTCATCTCCAAGCTGTCGTGGCACCCCAGGGTGCCTCACTATGCCGTGTGGGTGCTGGTGGCCCCAGGGAATGCCTGCCCTGCAGCAGGGAGGGGGGCAGAGCTCGGGGGCACAGGTGCTGCTGCCCTGGTGAACATAAAGCGGGTGCTGGAGCTGTGAGCGTCGTGTTGTTCCCCTCTCTTTGTGTCTCTTGGCTGTGCTGGTGTCTGGAGGAACATTTACGGAGGAGGACAGAGCATGAGAAAATACTTGGTCCGTTATCAAAGGTCTCACAGGGAGACGTGGGGCTCTCTGTGTCCGCAGCACAGCAGCGTTTCTGAATTGCACGTATTACAGGAACACCCTCGGCATTCCAGATGCTCATCCAGCATGATCTTGCCTGGAGGACAAATGCTTCCTCGGGAAGTGGTGTCCGCAGCACCCTTACGCCACATGCAGGATTTCACAGTGCCTGCATGTCAAGAGCTGATCCTGTTTGCAGCGCCTCATCCCGACTCCTGACAGCGCACTGGGTGCCGGCACTGGAGCTCGGCTCCGCTCTAGGTGTGGCCAGACACTATTTTGAGCGGCTTTCTGTGGCCAGGATGGGAGCTGGTCGTGTGCTTTGTGGAGATTATGACAGCACGGGCATCCCTCTCTCTCCATGCTGCAGGCTTTACTGAGGCAGCGTGTGTGGAATTGGTAATGATCCTGGGTAGGAGGCTGCCTTGCCTTGTGCCTGCGGGAAGTAGTTGGGAATCAGAGCTGCAGGTCTTGTGGTCACCTTGCACAAAATCCTTAAGGGAAGTACTTTGAAAACCACTCAAATTCTGTAGGTGTGGCTGAAGAGTCTCCCGCTCCGCAGCTCCAGTGCCTTGGTTGTTCCAAACTGTGTGGAGGATGCTGCCTGTGTGCAGCAGCTTAACCCCTTATGCCAGTAGTGACAGGAAGGGTTTGCAGTGGCCATGAGGAGCTCGGTGCCTTGGCACCTGCTGTGGGGATGCCCTTCTTGCTCTCAGAAGAGGGGGGCTAAGGAGGGTGGGTACCTCAGGCCTCTGTTTTTACTTTGTTCTTTGTTTCTAGCAGGTATGGATGGGAAGAAATGCAGCGTGTGGATGTTTTTACCTCTTGTCTTTACCCTGTTTACATCAGCTGGGTTATGGATAGTGTAAGTTATCTCCTGCTGGTTATTTGGGAGGCTGCTTCTCATTAAGGAGAGTCTTTTGGGGGTGCTCTGCTCTTGAGCTACTGTGTGGGTGGGAAGGCACATGATAGGGGTGGGGGCCAGTCTGTGCCAGTTCATGGCTTGGAGGATCACATTTTTATCCCTGAGTTTCTGTGCTCCCCAGGCCGAGTTGCTGACCTCGCTTTCTTCCTGGTACGTGTTACTGGGAGCTGCCTGAAAAGAGAAAGATAAAAATGTGAAAATGTCCTTTACTCGCATTTTCTTTGAATGACTCAGCAAAGCTCTTGGAGAAACACTTAGGCCCTGCTTTGGGGTGGAAACTCAAAATCTGCAGCATCCAGCACTGAAAACCTGCCAGCAGCTTAATGCTGACTCCTCACTTTCTCCCTGATGCTTCCTACCAAAATGCACACAAGACATGCACTTCCCTGAGCTGGGCTCTCTCCAAGCATGCAGGCAGATGACTGCAGTGTGAATTTGGGAGTGATAAATGTGTGATCAGCAGCTATGCTCAGGCTGAGGAGCAGTTATGTTGTCGCTGTGGCTTTGGCCATGGTCTATGGATGCTGCTTTTCAGCAGCAGGGCCAGCTTAAGCCTTTTGTCTGACCTCTATTGCTTGTTGTTTTTCTTGTCTCATCCCCTCTCTATTAAAACAGCTTTTGTGGATGGAGTACCATAGTAAACCTGATGGATCAAAATGATTCAAACTAAAGATGAAAACATTCTCCTGGCTGGTTGTTTTTAAGGCAGCTCAGTTCAGTGACCCTGTTTGTCTACTCAATCATGCAAAGCAGATGCAACACAAAGGAAGGCACATAAGCTGAGAAATGAGCAAAACTGCCTGCTTGAGCAGAGAGAAACACAGGCTCCTCCAGCAGATCCTGCCAGTGGGCTTTGAGGCACTTACTGTGTTGTTTGAGTGATATTTGGAATGGAAGCTAGGATGAAGTTTTACACTATTTCCTTTTTTTTTTTCCTTTTTTTTAACAGGTACTTTATAGCAGTGGAAGATAACAAAATTCTCCCACTGAGTGTACCAGATAGGTAAGAGCTGCTTGTGGGCTTTGTATTCAATCACTTGTTTCTTTAAAATAGTAAAACAATTAAAAGCAAAATGGGAAAGAAAACCTTGAATCTTTATTCCTGTGCCTGTGTCTCTTAGGAAACCTGGTCCCAAAAGACCGCCTTACATAAGGTAAATGAATTATTTTCTTCCAAGTACTGCTCTGATTAATGGTTGCTATTTACCTGTCTTTGCCATCCTAGAGTTACAATGATACACTTTGTATTTTCAAGTATTGCAGGTGATGCACCTCCTGCAAGCTGTGTGTTCAGTCAAGTCATGAACATGGCAGCATTTCTAGGTAGGAACCACAACTGGAGTTTCTTTCTCTTTCTGTTTGTTTTAAGAGTCACTGGAACATAAGTAATATCCTATACATATTCTTCTTTAATGTGATGAAGTGAAATCTTTTGCACTGTACACTTTCATTGCTGCTTCTTCCCTTTGCAAAGAAAGGAATGTATCGAGGGAAATACAACCTCCAGACTGCAAATGTGTCGTGGGAGGTGTGATGGTAGGTGACTGTCTCGGCCTTGGTGATCATGAAATGGTTGAGTTTAGAACTTTTGCTGTAATGACAAAAAAGGAATTTAGGGATCAAAGGAGAATTGAATCCCTAAATTTCAAGAAAACAAACTTTAAGCTCTTCAGGGAGGTACTTAGCAGAGTACGTTGGGAATCTGCTTTTGAGGGCTTAGGTGTCCATGAGTGCTGGTCAGTCTTTAAGAGCCGCCTTTTAGAAGCACAGAAGCAGGCTGTGTGGGTTTGTGCTCAAAGAGTGGGGCAGAAGACCAGCTAGGCTTAAGAGGAAAAAGCCATTATATGGTCTCTGGAAGAGAGGTCAGGCTTTGCAGGAAGATTGCAGAGCTGTGGTTTGTGTATGCAGGGAGAAGACAGGAAAGGCCAAAGCTCAATTTGATTTGAAACTGGCCAGAGTTGTTTCAGACAACAAGAAGAGAGTTTTTAAGTATGTCAGTGGCAAACAGAGGCCTAAAGAAAATGTTGGACAGATACTTGTTAAAGGCTGTAACCTGGCTAATAGGGATGAAGAAGAAACGGGGGCATTCAATGCTTTTTCTGCCTCAGTCTTTAATAAAATGCTGGTAGACCTTGGGCTGCTCAGTCCTCTGACTTGAAGGACCACAGGTGTGGGAGCAGAGACTTTCCATTTGTGGGCACTGGAATTTTCAGGGACCAGCTGTATCAGCTGAATGCTCACAAGTCCCTTGGTCCTGATTGGATTCATCCCAGAGTATGGAAGGAGGTAGTGGATGTTAGGGCAGGACCGCTCTCTATCATCTACCAAATGTCTTCGGATTCTGAGGAGGGCCCTGCTGACTGGAAACCAGCCAGTGTTATTCCAGTCTACAAGAAGGGCATGAGGGAACACCCAGAGAACTACAGACCTGTTGGTCTAACCTCAGTTCCTGGAAGAATTATGGACAAGATGATATGGACACATTTAAAGAATAATACAATCACCAGGCACAGTCAGCATGGGCTCACAAAGGGAAAGTCCTGTTGAACAAATTTGGTATCCTTCCATGATAAGGCCACACACCCAGTGGATGAAGAGAAGGTGTTGGATGTAGTTTTTCTGGATTTTAATAAGACTTTTGACACAGTCCCTCGCAGCAGCCTTCTGGAGAAGTTGTCCACCTGTGAGATCAGCAGGTTCATAGTGCACTGAGTGAAGAGCTGGCTGAAGGGCAGTACTCACAGGTAGAGAAGCTACCTCTGGCTGGCATCCAGCCATCAGTGGTGGCCCTCAGCGGTCGCTTTTAGGGCCAGTTCTGTTCAATGTTTTTATCAACGATCTGGATGAGTGACATGAAGGCACCATTAGCAAGTTTGCTGGTGATCCCAAATTGGGAAGTGCTCTTTTGCACTTTTTTCTTTTGCAATTGGAAGTTGACTCTCCATTAGGAAGCATTTCTTTACTGAGAGAGAGGTCAAACACTGGAACAGGATTCGTGTGAGAGGGTTGATGCCCCAAGCCTCTCACTGTTTAAGAAGCATCTGGACAATGCCTTTAATAACAATGCCCTTAACTTTTGGTCAGCTCTGAATTGGTCAGGCAGCTGAATTCGATGATTGTTGTAGGTCCCTTCCAATAAAATAGTCTGTTCTGTTCTAATCTCTGCTTTGTGGATAAAGTCAAACTTTGCTCTGCTGTATTTGTGTACTTCTGAGAGCTGCTTTTAGCTTTTATCTCTGCCCACCTTAGTTATGTCAGAGCTAAAGGAGACGAAAACTACAGAAACATGCTAGAAATGTAGGAATTACTGAAATTGAAAATACCATTGTTTTGCATGGAATGCTTTTAATTCCCTTTTGTCATTCCTGTCAAGTTTTAGAAAAAGATCACATAATTTCAGGAGTCTTTATTGTAGAAACAGAAATCAAAAAGTTCCTGTACGTGAGCTTGAGTAGTCACAGGTGGCTGTCCTAAACAATCACCTAGGGATGAAAAACAGAAATGCTTTTTGGAAGGGAACAGAGTTCTCTTGTTTTTGAGGATTTGGAGTGGATTGATTCACTAGAGCAATTGTGAGAGAGTAAATTCAAATATCTTTTGCAGTTTGGGTAAAAGTGGGTATTTTTCACTTACAGTGCCCTTATTTTCCTAAACCGTGTTTTTGATATTATGCCAGGGCTTTTGTGGAAAATGCGAATCTAATTTGCTAAGGCAAACTATTTACAGCAATATGAGCTGCATGCTATCAATTTCAGCATGAGCATAAGAAGGTGTTCGACAGCAAGCAAATTTCCCTGTTCAACTAAATTGATTTTTAGCGGTCTGGTTTGAATCCCGTCTGAAGGCCAGCTGATTGCCTGGCTTTCTGTGTTCTTCCATGCAGCATTCCCTAGGGAGGACAAGAATACATGATTTGAGTATCTTCTGGGGTTACGCCATATCATATGGTGTATGATATATCATATCTATCAGGTATCATATTCCGTAGTGCTTGGGGGAATTGTAAGCTTGGAAGGACTGTTGTTCCATTCTTCATGGAAAATCAGTGCAGTATTTTGGCTTACGTTTGTGGCAACAGAACTTGTTCCAGAGGAGGAGAAGAGGCAGTGGGCATTACGGCAAACCCTGCAGAAATATGTATGTGCCATTCATATGCTTTTTAATACAAGTGGGGTTTGGCATACCTCCTCCAGGAGAGCTCAGTGGAGTGAAACTATGCAAGCCCAGGTGCCACTAAGTGAGTGCATGGTGTGTATCTGGAAGCTTCACAGGCAAGCAGGAAGGCGTTCTTTCCCCCAGTAAATCTGCAGACAAAACACAATGAGAAAAGGAAGCCTGGAGCTTGGTGCAGCTGGATTACAAGAGAAATGCTTTCTGTGCTTAGTCGTGTCCCTGATTAAGTGGGAGGGGGCCGTGCAGAAGCACCAAGTTTGCTGGCCTGCAGGTAGAAAGAGGAGGAGGAGGGGGCTGTGAGCCCCCAGGCAGGTGTTTGCTGCAGCAGGTTCTACCTACTGATGCCCCTTGCCTTTTGTTTCCTTCCCAGCACTTGTTGTGGCTGTCCTGCGCTTCATTCAGCTGAAGCCAAAGGTGCTCACCCCTTGGCTGAACATCAGCGGCTTGGTGGCACTGTGCTTGGCCTCTTTTGGGATGACCCTACTCGGCAACTTTCAGGTACTGCCCTGCAGGCTTGGACTGCTCTGTCTGTGATGTGAGTTCCCCGCTTTTCTAGCGGATCTGCTTGGGCCTTTGAGCAACCTGTGGTGCGAGCCCGGGAAAAGCATGTGCCCCAGCCCTCCCTGTACCTGCTCTGCCACCTCTATCTGCCACTTGTGTGCCGAGATGAAGGGCCACAGTCACTTTTCACGTGTTTCCAGCAGGATTTGTGCCTGCGTGCTTAGACATGGCCTGCTGAGAGCCACAGCAGGAACCTCCTGAATCTCTTGAGCCCTGGGAGCTGGCACAGATGGCCTTGGGTAAAAGGGTTGAGTGGGAAGTTTGCAGACACATCTGTGCAAACAGATACACGAATGCCCATACAGATTGAGCAGACAGCTCCGTGTCCTTCTTCTAAAACATATGTTGCTTTAAATCCACCTTATGCTGATCCTCAGACCTGCCAGGAGAGGGACACAGCAGAGGAGTGCCAGGACTTCTCAGGACGTGATGGGTGTCTGGATGGCAGCCCTCCCATTCTCCCTCTGTCCTGCAACTACAGGAACAAACACCTGCCACATCTGTAGGGATGGGTGTCCCCTGTGATCACGAGTGTGTCCGTCAGGGCTGCAGTGAAAATCAAAGCATTAGAGTCAGTGGCACTTGGGTGTGACTCTGAGGCTCTGCCTCTCACTGGGGCGCAAGTAATGACCCTCAGTAATGGCAGGAACTGAGAAAGGTCAGTGCAGGCTGGCTGCTTCCCTGGCTTTGCATGACAGGGATCCAATACAGAAATGGTACTTGTTTTGTGAAGGGTGAGGACCTCTTTGGGTTGTACAGTTATTGAAGGAACTTGGTGTCCTTTACAGTTGACTTTTCTTTTTTTTCTATTTGAATGAGGTGTGAGATAATTTGACTTTTATGGACCTGGTCTTACTAACTCCACAGCACAAGCCCAAGACCCAGAGTCTTGTTTTTTCACAGGGGCTTCCCAGCTAGGAACTACGAAGCTTTGTCTACCTCTGAGAAGAGTATTTCTAGTACAGGACAGGCACTAAGAAACAGTTTCAACCTCTCCTCCCTTTTTCACTCTTCAGAGCAAATGATTGTAATTTAACAGTAGATGGTTTGAATCATGCCTGGCTATAAATTCTGATTATTCTCTGATATCTGATTCTAATTATCCATTCCTTGTTAGTTACCTCTATGCTTTCTTAGATCTTTTGCCAAACATGAAAACATGTGGTAATGAGACCTTAGTCCGTGCCTCTACCTGCCTGACTGCTGAGCTGAATGTGGCATGAAGTCGTATTTCTGGAAAGTAATACATTGGGTGTTTTATAGGGACACTGTAGCTGTGAGTGCCTTGCAGTGCTATCTTGGGAAAGGCAGCTCAATCCCATTTTTACCTGTGTTATTATTTGGACCGACTCTTGAAAAAAATTCAGGGTAGAGAGGAGGGGAGACGTCAGTGGAGGCACAGTGACTAGATTGTTGTCCTGTAGATTGTGTCTTATTTGATGGGGATTTGTTAAATCATCAAACAGGAATCAAGGCTGCAGGGAGAAGTTACAGACTGGTAGTTTCTTTTCTAAAAGAGCCTTAGAGGCAGAGGGAAAACGGAAACTGTTTGGCTTAAGTCCATGCTGGGCTTTTTGATTGGATTTGTAGCCCCAAGGGATCTCTTTGCTGATTCTTGCTAGTTGAGCCTGGCTATCATTTTGCCTTGCAGTGTTGCACGGTCACTGAGCCCTGTGAGACAGGGCAGCCCAAGGAACAGGGAAGCACTGGCACTCCAGAGAGGTTGGGTTCATGTTGCCTCAGACCCCAATGGTCGAGGATGGGCAGAAGAGGAAGTTTGGTGGGAGAAACTTGCCAAACCAGGAGCATGTATTTGTGTTTTCGCTTGTGCTAGCTCAAGGGGGTGTCAGGGCTCTGCTCCCTGCAGCTGGCACTGAAGGTGCACAATTTGCATCCATTGCAGGGAGCTGTACAAGACCCAGTGGGTTGTCCTTGCCTGCCCTGGCCATCACTTTGAGCCAAGGAAGGATTTATTTCTGAGCTCTGCGTTTGTGAGTCTTGTCAGGGAGCTGTGGAGACAGTCCTCAAGCAACTGCATTTTCCATGGTGCTCTTGGGCTTTGGGCAGAAGATCTGCTTGACTGTGGCAGCTGTCAACTCACCTTGGTTATGTTACACCTTGCACCTCTGCCAGAAGAAATGATACAGCATCTCTGTCTCTCACTCCAGTGATGCCCACTCTCCCCTCTCCCACCTCAGCAGCAATCCAGTTAGCTATCAGATAATTCCTGTTGTGTCCAGGCAATCACAGTTTTGTTTGTTCCTAGCTTTCCAACGATGAGGAGATCCACAATGTGGGCACATCGCTGACCTTTGGCTTTGGGACATTGGCGTGCTGGATCCAGTCTGCCCTCACCCTCAAGATCAACCTGAAGAATGAGGGGCGGAAAGCTGGGATTCCACGAGTGGCTCTCTCAGCCAGCATCACCCTCTGCGTGGTGCTCTGTATCCTTTTGTCTTGCTCCCCAGGAAGCCAGGTATCATATTCTGCAGCAGCTCTTCTCACACCTGGCCTAGGATCTCAAAGCATTTAGGAATGCTCCTCAGTTTGTCTTCAGGGCATAATTGTATTTCAGTGCCATACTGCTTCGAGTAGTGCTTCCAGATTTCACAGAAAGGGATGATTTTCCAGGTGATCTAAATAGAATGAAAGGTTTCACAGTGTAGGTTGAAAGGTGTTCCCATTGCCTGCAGTGCAGTGATCTGATCCAGTTCCCACTGGGAAGCTCCTGGCAGGTAGGGGCCCCGAGCCAGATCCCCACTTGCTGGCTCTGTCCCTGGCTAGCTGGATGTTCAAGCACATCACTGACTTCTCTGCACCCAAGTTTCCTTGTGTAAACGTTTATCACCCTAATCTGGGATCAGGAAGCTCTGGTCCGTATAGGAGGGCTGCTGTGCTCCATGGGCATCATTGGACGCGTGACATCCCTTTCATCTCTGGCATCACATTCACACTCTCCTCATGATGGCTGGATTCGTTGACTTATCCAGGTGACTTTGTTCAGGTTTTCTTCCCTGTTGGCTTTCAAACTGGTTTGTGTCTCTGCTCCCACTTGTTCTCCTTGACTTTCCTCTTCCAGATTTCATCCTTATGGCCCAGGGCATTCACATGCATGCTTCCAGGATCCAGTGGGGCCTGGTGATGTGCTTCCTGTGCTACTTTGGCACCTTTGCAGTGGAGTTCAGGCATTACAGATTTGAGATCATTTGTTCTGAGTACCAGGAAAACTTCCTGAGCTTTTCCGAAAGCTTATCAGAAGCCTCCGAGTACCAGACAGATCAGGTGTAGCCTGTCCTCTGGCAGGGGGGGAGGGGGGCAGGTGTGGTCTCATGGGTGAAACATGACCTCATTTACACTTTTTTTATGAGTTTGTTTTCGTGTGCAATCATTATGGTCTTGCCAAAGGGCTCTGAGGGTGGCTGTCTCACTAAGAGCCAAACAAACAGAGGTGTCTGCTGGAAGAGGAGTGGATCCGTCAGCAGCAGCATGAGGGAGCACAAGCTGCTTAGTTTGCGCCACCAGTGACTCTTTCGGAGGGGCTCTGTCACACTCCTGCTATTCAAAACATCCAGCAGCCTGTCCTTGTGACACCCTTCTGAGACAGGTCCTGCTCAGCCCACCCTGCAGAGGAGGACGTGAAGGAAGCAGACTTCTTTGGGCACCAAGAGTCTTCAGGAGTCAGCAGCTCCTGAGGCACCAGCCTGCATCTTTCATGTGTTTCTGGGGTTGTATTCTTTGCTGCCAACTGGGGGAACTTGGTAGGGTGAGCAAGAGCAGCTGTTTCTTCGGAACCTGGAATCAGACGTGGAAGACCCCAACGGACTGGCTGTTATGGCAAGCAGGCAGGCATTTCTGCCTGCCTGGAAAGCAGCCGATGGTAAATCTGGGTTTGGAAGGAACTGTGCTGTGATCAGGAAGTGAGACCTGGCTGATGCTGCCTTGTAGCCAGGCAAATCATCCCCAGGCCAGAGGAGGTGACACAGTGGGGTGCTGTGCTGGGCTTCCTGGTGGGGACTGGTGGGAGTGAGGTGCTGAATTAAGATGAGGATGTCTGTGTGCTCTGAAGATGACTCAGAAAAGGCTGCTCTTCCCAAGTGTGTAGTGCTTCCACCACACATCGTGTATAGTATTTCAAAAGTTTTTTTAAATTTTTTTTTTACGTTCACTGAAGGGGAAAACATTGTGTTACGAGACACAAGGCTCGTCTGCCATGGGAACAGTACCAGTGGTTCTGGGCACGGGGTTTGCTCCTCGTGCGAGCCAAACTTCAGACATGCTGGGCTGGGCTCTGGGCCCCTCAGTGTAGCCAGTTGTCCGAGTGGAGTCTGCGCCAGGTTTAAATGGGCTTCCAGTGTGCCAGGAGGGCGTTCTGCCCCGGGAGCTGGGTGATCTGCCTGAGTGCTGGAGGTGCAAGAAGGGAACAGCAGCACCAGAAGGGCTTCTCCCTCCCTGAAGGGAGGTTTTCAAATAGAAGGTCTGTTTTCAGAGAAGTAGGAGCTCAAAGCCCATTTGAAAACCTGATTTTGGGAAGGCTGCTGTATTGGCTGGGCAGGGGACTGATGGGAGTTGCCTCCCATGAACACGGCTCCTATTTTCCTCCACAAATCAGGCTCAGCTTACATTTGCATCTTGTTTGAGCTGCAGGAAAACAAGCAGAAATTAAAATGGTAGGAAAAGGCACTTGAAGGGGAACTAGTACTGCTCTGTGGCATTTCTGACAGAGAGGGAAAAGGCAAAGGGGCATTCAGTCTTCTGCAAAGGTCACAGGCCTCTCCTGAGAGAAGAAACAGTTGAGACAAACTGTATATTGAGTAGAAAGCTTTCAACCAGCCCTTTATTTTGTGTGCACCAAAACTTGTTCTCAGGCAGCTGTTACAAATCCAGAGCATTTTTGGCCAACAGAGGGTTGTTGTGGATTTCTGAAGGCTTCCTCCTTGTAGCAGTGTCATTAGTGGAAAGCTTTCCTGGAAGATGTGCTGAGACTGGCCAAGGACACAGCAGTGTGAGGTGCCAGCTCCCCAGAGGCTCATCCAGGGAACTCCTGCTGGGCAAGGACAGGAGGGGACAGTCTGGAGAACATGCAGGTGGGGATCCTCTTGCACTGGCACACAATCCATATGGAGCACAAAATAGCAATTTGTTGTAAGGGTGTTTTACTGTAAATAGTCCGCTGTGACTTTTTTCCCTAATTAATTAATACTTTCAGTTTATTATTTTAGATTTTGTAATTTTATCAAAGGAAAAAAAAAAGATGATGTAGTATTTTTTTTCCCTTTTGCTCCTTTTCCTATATGCAATCCAAACTGAACTTCAGGTTTTTAGTGATAACTCTGTACATTTCTTAGAGTATTTCTAACAGCACATTTCAGTACAACTAAATGACAACTGATATACACTGAAACATGACCACTAAATAAAGTGCTTTTATGGAGAAAGTGAGCTTTATTTTTGTCCCTACCCCAAGCATAGCTTTCTGATGGCAAAGGCAAAACAAAAGGTGAGTATTTATTTACAGTGTAATGATTAACATTATCATTTAAGGAAGCCAGGGACCGTTCAGCCATGCAGATACACTTATTGTAACAGCACTAATTAGCAGGCTCTTTCTAGGAGCAGGATCACACTCACTGCACAGCCCAGAAAGGCATCTGGACTAGCTGCCCCACAGCCTGACCTGCTACTATTAAATTTTTAGAAGGGCCATGTTGGCACAATGTAGTTTCCTCCCCAAGTGCCTGTCTGCTCCTTGTTCTTTACCCATCAGCCTCCCTCAAGAGGGACAGCTGTAGGTGTAGATCAGGGCTCAGGAAGGCAGCATGCACGTATTATATTCTGTCTGGCTGTGAGGGCAAGACACCCGTGCATGAAGTATGAGCAGCAGGGAATGGGGAAGCGGGGATCTCAGACAGGAGCTTCTGACTGCCTCTGCCTCCACTACTACCAGGTATACCCTACCTGTGGCTCTCCTGCACTGAGCCACAACTGAAATCCTAAAATGGTCAGGGAGGTAGTACAGCTTCCTTGGCAGGACAAGGCTGCTGCCTTAAAGAAAGGACTGGGGAAGGTGAAAGCAGGAAAACAGTGTTCACAGGTTTAGAAATAAAATAATAGAATTTGCCTTTTAGGTGCTGGGATCACTGGTGCTAAGACAAGAAGCCTAAGTGCTGTGATGGAGTGGACACAATGAAAGCAAAGTTGTGTTTTTATTTACTACATTAGGAAAAGCTCCATGACCATCTGATCTACATTGGCACAATTTAGGTAAGGTGAAAAGGTCAAGGGTTTAATTCTCATCAAATGCAGCAGGATGTCCGCCCTCAGGAGCAGTTTGTCAAGGTTTGCTCACAGCTGACCAGTGCTATGAAGGTGGGACGGGGTGATGTTGGCTGGAGGAGGAGCTCCATGGGTCAGTGCTGAGATACTTCAGAAAAGCTGTCAAGCTGACTATGAGGTTCAGCCAGTTGTATCCCATAGCCCAGCACCAGGATGCAGCAGTGGTGTGTGTCCAGAATTTAATTTTTAAAGCTGTATTTATATATACTCGGGTTCATTCTGATTAGGCTGGCTGTGGAGCTCCCAGCAGCTTCCATATGCAAGTTGTACTGTTTTGTACCTAGAGCTGCTGCAGACACAGCCAAGATGTACATTGTTCCTTGTCTAAAGAGCTTGCCTGCAGCAAGGGCTGGCTTTTTCTGTGGCAGCCCAAACCTACTGTATTATAGCCCACAACTGGCATTTTCCTTTGGGAGTCCTAACTGTGAATGTTTTTGACTTAGCCAGCAATCCCACCTGCAGGCAGAAGCTCACATATTCCCCCATGGTCCCCAGTGTTCCCTCTGGGACAAGGGGACATAAACCTTGTTTGCAGACTGCTTCTAAAAATGACAGAGCTCATGGTGGGGCATCTCAGCACCAGATTTCAGGGGATGAGTCTGAAGGAAGCATTCCCTTGGCTAACTGCTAGCTGGGAAAGGGGAGGAACAGCAGGGCTCATGGTGCCGCTCCTTGCCCTGTTCCCAGCTCCAGCTGGCAGCAGGCCTCTGTCCTACTGCACAAGGGACCCCATACCATACTCTCCATCCATACCTGCCTGCACGAGGCCCAAGACATAATGTGGATTTGGTTTGAAATTCTGATTATGGACAAAATTACCTAACATTTCACAAGGACAATTAGGTGAAGCACAGTCTTTTGTGCATGCACCGCTTTCCCTAGGTGGAGGAAGGCAGGAAAAGTTCGGTGAAAGACGAGATGAGGCTGTAATAGGATTTCTCATCGTCCGTCAGTCCTGCGTTGCCTGGTCTGATCACCACAGCCACGTGAGTGTCCGCCTCCTCGGCCGCATTGGCTTCTGAAACACAGCGGGGAGAGTGGAGATGAGAGCTGCTTACTGACCTCTTCACATCAGGGTCCTTAAGGCTTGAGGGTGCCCCAAAACACTCGAGTGCTTTTAAAGGCTGAGACTGAGAAAGCAGTGTTTGCACGTGGCAGGGCTCTAGAGAGGAACCCGCTCCTGGCAGACCTGCTGTGGCTGGCTGTAGCTGCAGGAATGGACAGGAGCTGGCTGCCTCACCATCCCCTCCCCTCTGCCAGCTGATGGCTGTCCAAGACACCTTGCAGGCAGCACACACCATCAGCTCCATTCCTGCTCCATCAGCTCCATTCCTGTCACGAGGCAGTGGTCAGGCTATGGCATTTGTGAGGCAAACACCCCCCTCCCCCAGTCACTTCTCACAAGCTGCTTTTTGCTCCCTGAGCACAAAAGGCCACTGGAAGATGATCCAGGGAAAAGGAGGTAACTACAAGCTCCCACCAGCTCTGCTGCCAAGGCTGGGGAGGAGGTAAGGACTAACTCCGGGGAACTGAGCTGGCTTAGACTGAGACCCAGTGCCATTTCTGCCAGAAAGACGTTTCCAGCAAAGGCAGGAAATTAAATTAGCTTCTCAAGCCTGGCTTTCCACGGGTCAAGTCTTGGCAACCTGAAGCAGTGTTTTCCTGCTGCTGAACACAGCCTGACCGTGAGTGGCACAAAGAACCAGCCACGTAGCAACACAGCAAACACCATCATTTCCCCTGAGCGCAGGCCAAACCACTGACCCTGTTTGTAAATGGGGCATGCTTCAGCTCTGCTTCAGCAGTCACTCCTTTCTGGCTGGTGCAAAGGCAGGTTTTCTACTTGACCTATTTTCCCTCGTTGCAGCGCTGCACACGGACATCCCCACTGCTGTGTGCAAGCCTGGGTGTGTAACGAAGGAGGATGGCAACAGCTAGAGGGAAGCAAAGTGGTCTGCAACATTTCTCGGGTGCTTGTGAGAAGTCAGCAGCACACTTTGAAGAGCACCTGCCTCCCCTGCACAGGTGAGAGCCAGAAGGACTGGCAGGTCACGTACCTCGAGGGACATCTGTCAGGAAGAGGATATTGTTGGTGGCGCACCCAATACTGGCGGCAATCCTCCTGTAGCTCTCACTTTCTACCTTGGGGCCTATTTTGGTATCAAAGTGGCCATCAAAGAGCTGAAAGAGAGAGAGAAGCACAGGCCATTGCTGTGTGCCACCTGAAGAGCAGGGATAAACCTCCCTCCTTCCCTCCCTTTCTGCCACAGTAAGGAGGGGTTGATGCAGCCATGCCCTCACAGTCAACTGCTTGAGTTTAATTCCCATGGGTCAAACCCACTGCCCCACCTTCCTGTCCCAGAATTCATTCACAAGTGTTACAGCAAGGGTGGTTGAGGGAGGGGAGTGCTCTGCACGGGAAGAAGCTATAAGGAAGGTGGTAAGATTATCTACCTCTAGGATATCACCTTCTGTAGAGTATCCGAACAGAAGCTTCTGGGCTTCAACGCTGCCTGAAGAGTAGATATAGACCTTCATCCCTGCTTCCCGCCACTTCCGGATGGCTGGAACCACGTCCTCGAAGATTCTGGAGCAAAACAGGGCAGCAGGTAAGGGCAAACCCAGAGGCACCTGGAGGGGCATCATTAGCCAGGCACTGTAACAATTAGTTTTGTCCCATTAGTTTGCAAGGGGACTTCATTTTCAATCTGCTCAGGGCTCCTGGAACCAGGGAGTCTATTTCAGCAGCAGGTGATGCAGAGCTGGGCAAGGAGATTTTAGAGATCTCACTCCTTGAATGCAGCCAAGCAGGCAGCTTTCTCCATGGTTTTTAGGTCCCTGTAAGACAATTTAGCCCTGTTTTTAAAAACAAAACCAACAGGATACCTGTTTCTCCACTTGTTTTTGGGTTTTGTTACTTTCTCAGGTGGATGTTTACATTTTTCTGTGAGCTCATTTTCTTCTTCCTCGTTCCTCATTTGACAAAACACTTTGTGAATTTATGGGCTTGTTTAACTTACTTAGAAACCTGAAATGCATGGTTTAACCAAGTATCTCTTCACCTAAATAAGAAGATTTGGCTTAGCTCCAGTTGTCCCTACTTATGCACTCCTGTGTTGTGGCTGAAACATAAAGAGGAACCTGAAGACAAAAAGAAGTGGAAAGGCAGGAAACACACAGGTAGAAGACAAAGCAGGAGGAAACAACTGAAAGGGTCTGACCCTGCAACCCTGGCTTGTTTATACTTGTTCCAAAATATGAGTGCAATTTGGGGATAAAAAATGCAAGATGGAGAACTGTAAGAAGCCCATACTTGTGCCTTAGACTCTTGGTTTACCAAGAAATCTCTCAAATATTGGCTTGTCTGCTGAGCTAGTGATCCTACTTGTATGTGTAAGTGGGGCTGTTCCCAGGAATAGCTTATGCACCTGCTCTGCTAATAAACTTTTAGGAAAAATGCCCCCGTTACGTGCCCCCCAGGAGAGGGCACACAACTACTCACACAATTACTCACTCTCCTTTGACGTGCCCGGTGGCATAGGCTGCCCTCCACATGTGGCCCTGCAGCTGCTTCAGTGCCGTGGTCTTCCTGTCCAGGGACATCTGCCAGTGCACGTTGTCTACGACCGCCTGGATGACGCGCTCCAGCTCCTCTTCCCCGCTGCCACTCTCCAAAGGGATCGGCACGGCCCCGTCCAGGCTGGAGTCCTCCTGAGCCTGGAAAGTGGTGTTAGAGCATGGTGTTAACAATGCCAAGGTTGTGGGTTTGATCCCTGTATGGGCCATTCGCTAAAGCGCTGGGCTTGATGATCCTTGTGGGTCCCTTCCAACCCGGAATATTCTGTGATTCTGTGAAATCATCCACAATAAAAAGAGGGGAGGGAAGAGGCGGAGCAGTTTCATCACCTCTAATGTAGGGGAAGTGGTCTAACACCTGCCTCCATGCACCCCTGTGCAGGACACTGCTTGAGCTGCTCTTCACATGAAGGGTTACAACAATGTTTGAATGTTTTTCTGAATGGGAAATTGAGACTTCAGTTGTTTTTAGAAATACTTGCTTGGATTGTACTTTCCAAACCAAACAATTAGCATTACTGTAGCTGTACTATAAATACTCTAATGAGAACTATGCTTGCGTAAGTATTTAATTACTGAAATTAAGGCAAAGAAGCAAATGCAGCTGTTGGCTTCAGCCACAGGTCTCAAATTGATGCTGTGTCCCTGTACAGAGGCAGCATCCACTGCCCTGTGTGGAACAAGTGCTCTGCCATCCCCCTGTGCTGCTTCCCAAAAGAGGTTTGGATCCAACAATAGAAGGGCACAGTGCAGGCAAAAAGCTGGAAAGTCTTGGCTCAACAGCTGCCCAGGGGCTGTGAAGACCAAGGTGAGCTGAGGGAAGGATGCTGCCTGCCAAGCACAACCCCAGGCTTTGGATGGGGGAGAATCTGACCATCGAGGCAACCGGCCTCCATGGGTGGGGGCAAAGAGATAGGGACAAATGTTGGGTAACCAGGACAGTCCGAGTGACCTGAAGCCTCAGGCATGCTATGAAAATCCAGAGACACAGAATAACTGTTACTTAACCTGTTTCCTCAGAAGTCCGACATCCCGCTGGCACTCCTCCTCCTCCCAGTGAGCACGCAGATACTCCTTCACGTTGTCTTTGATGTAAGGGAACAAGGTCTCCTGGCAGAAAAACAGGCTGCTCCTTTAACCTGGCAGAGGTAAGGCTGACTGGCTTTTAAAGGAACCGTTCGCACATGCTGCCGTGTACAGTTATTTTCCCAACTTGAGCTTCCCCTGCAGTGCTGCAGCTGGTCAAACTTCCCGACAAGGGTGTCTTCCTGGTCACAGGACTGAGCCAACCTCAGGCCAAGATCAGTGCAGGCGGATTTTTTTACACAAATGTTTGCGTAGCTGAAACTTTTAAAGCCTGCGATGGAAAGGTGGGTGATAACTTTTCCTGGGCTTGCCAAAAAATGTCTCGAGTGGCACATGCGAGATGTTTTTGACTTAGCCAGCAATCCCATCTGCAGGGAGAAGCAGATTCCCACCAGCTGAGGAGTACAAGGCTCCTAAGACAATGTATGTACTCTGAACTGACAAGTTATGCCACCGTATTTTTGATGGGGCATTTGTCCTAACAAAAGTCATTCTGAAAACATGTCTCAACCTCTCGCCAAAGCTAGAGGACCTTTTCAAATGAAAAGCCTGGTCTGGTGACACCGAACTCCAGAGGACAGTCTTGCAAATGAAATGGAATGGAGTTTGGGAAAAGTGCCACAGGAAAATTACAAACCTTCACAGAGATCCCAAGGGCAACCAGAAATAATTACAAATTACTCTCATTAGCGGTTTTTCACAAGTCAGAAGCCACAAGCAGCCACCGTACATCTCCAGGTGCGGGAAAAGCCTCAGGTCAAGGAGAAGGGCAGGGAGCTCCTTCATTCGGGTAGAGAACTGAGCTTTTCTTAACTGGGAAAAAACTAACCTGAACTCAACTCTCCTCAAAAAATGGACCACAGTTTCTTGTTACTTGTTGTATGTCATCTTTAGCTTGTTACTGAATTAAGAAAGCAGTGGTCCTGAGAGTGTGATGTGGTGGTAGAACTGCAGGACTTTCTATTGCTCTAATATTGTGTTTTCCATGTTGTATATTTTAAAAACAATGCAAATTGCCTGAAAAATTACCACAAACTTGTCTATGGAAATAAAAAGCCTTGTAATGCCCCCAGTTACTCTCTCATTTCCTTTACTTTCAAACTATATTTTAAATCATGAGGAAATTAAAGAGAATCCATTGGGAAATGCAGCTGACCTGCTGCCTTGGTTTAACCTCCTTTACAACTCAGATGTCAAAAGGTCCCAATTGTTTTCCAAAAGCAGTGTTTCATACTCTTGTGCTGGCTAAGAAAAACTTCCAAAAAGGCTCCGAAAGATCAGTGAATTCTATGATTTGGGGGATTTTAAAAGGGTAGAAGTCTTGGTCCATTGGCAAATGCATCAATCTGTGAACTAAGAGGGGACACCCATGTGACAGCTGGAACAGTGGACAGCCAGTGGGACAGGTGGTTTATGGACATCAGGAGTGATCCCAGTCAATGATGTACTGAGTTTAATAGGCCACGAGTCCGTGTGGAAGAAAGACTCCTTGTGTCCTGCAAAGAAACACCTCCATCTCCACCACTTCAGCTTTCAGCAAAAGCTGGCAGCTGCAACCTCTTGCATAGGTTTAACTGGGACTTTTAAAAGTTCACCCACTTCTCTCTCCCTTGGAGAACAGAGATATGAGCCCGCCTGTGCACATCACATCCATCTCCCATCACTCTGCCTACCTCCTGTGAGAGCTGGGGGAATGGTCAGGCTCCTCAGCATTGCTCACCCCCAACGCAGCTTGGCAGGATGGAGAAACATTCCCCAGCAAACACAGCTTGACAGCCCTCCTAAGCCTTCACACCTGCTTACAGCAATGTCAAACCCAGCATAGAAAGGGAAGCATTTTTACCATCAATAGCCACCGATGCAGCTCACTGCAAATAGTGCCTGTAGGATTTCAAGCGACCAGGGTCCCTTTTCCTCTTAATGTCCGTGCAAGCTGTCCCAAAGTTCAGTGACAACGTGCTCTTTTACAGAAGATCTAGCAAATCCCATGGGATGCAGTTTATCTAATGACATCTCTTCCCCAGCCATCTACTTCCACTCTGCCAGGGTGAACCTGGCAAATGAGAAAACTTGGTGACCTCTAATTGATGGTCACCAAATACTCTCTTTTCTGGTATCTTTCCTTAGTCCACCCATCAACTGACTCATTCTATTTCCTTACTTTGCATATTCAGTAATTCTAACATTAGAGAAAGGATTAAATAAAATCGTTTAATATTAAAAAATTAAGTGTCTGTCAAAGCAGCAGTGGACCTTTCAAAGGCAAATAGAGGTTAAGTGAAAGACCAAATAAAATAACTTGTTCCAAGCATTTTCAGGATTTCCATCAAACTGAATTTTATTGAGAACCAAAACTCATTTGGCCTCCCTGCAACAGAAAGACTTTGGGTGGAAACCCGAAGTCTCAGGGGTATGGCGTGTTATTTGTGCAACTGCAAAACAGCTTCAAGGTGGACATAAACAACTTCGTTGCTCTGTTAGATGTTTAGTAAGAAACCTGAGCTGTCCAAACTGTTCAAATTGAAAGATACTGAGGGGAAGGAGGCAGCTGTAATGCCATCTAGGCCTGAAGTTTCTTCAAGAACACTGGAAGAACATGGGCAGGAAAGATGTAGGTAGGTCATGCTGTTCATGTGTTAAACCGTGCTAGCAGAAACCTCTAGAAAGCCTGGCAGGAGCCTTCACCTGCCATGCGGGTCACAAAGCACCTTTTTAAGCTACCGGCTAAAAAGATCTACCAAAAGCTATAATGTCTCATGGAGAAATCCAGGTTAATTGACGGCAGGAGAAGGGATACATCCGTTCGCTGTCTTAGCAAGCCGCTCCCTCCTGCGAACCAAAGCCTCCCGGAGAGGAGGGACCCGCGGCTATTAAAATTTGCGGTTCTCCAAGCGCCCGTGACTCGCAGACTTCCCAGTCCCCTCGGTTCTGCACCTAAACCAGCATTTCCAGCAGTCTTAAGCCTTTTCCTAAGCAAGGGAAGCCACTCGTACATTCGCTGCCACGACAGTCCCTGTCGCGTACACTCGGAGTGTCCCCTGCGCTGCCTTCCCGCAGTGCTGGACACGCTCCTCCGGCACACTGCGGGGGCATTTGGCCGTAGCACCCTCCGGAAAGGAAAAGGCAGAGGATAACCCCGAGAATGACTGATTACTGAAAACTGATAATTATTGAAATTAAGGCAAAGAAGCATCGTACTTCAAAGAGATCGCACTTGAGGCTCTCTGCAGACCCGGGTGCGGTGCTGCAGCTCCAGCCATCAAAGGAACAGCGATGCTCGAAGGCTTTTGCCGGATGAGGCTGCGAGCACTCCAACTACCCTATATCCATGAAAAAATCCCTGACCTGCCCCGAATCTCAGCGATAGTGACCTACTCCACAGCCCACCAAGGGGGCGGCCGATCGGCAAGACAAGGCGTATTTTCTCGCGAGCATTATCCGGAAAAAAGCAGAAAATGGGTCGCGGCTTTCGCTCTCGGCGGCACCTCGGGCCTGCCCCGCGGCGAGCCGCCAGGGCCGGGGAGTCACGGTACGAACGGCGATGCTACGGGAGCCCCCGCGACGCTAGGGCTGGAGGGTCACGATAGGAGCGGCGATGCTACCGGAGCCCCCCGCGGTGCCGGCGGCCACCGGGTCTCACCTGGACGAAGGCGATGGGGGTGGTGGTGCCCTCGATGTCCAGCAGGATGGCACGCACCTCCGCCGGCACCGGCAGCACGCCCATGGCGGCGGCGGCGGCACGTGGGGCGCACCGGGGACGCGCGGCGGCGGCGGGGAGCGCC
>VZTD01006000.1:756443-761443 GCA_013397725.1 Rhagologus leucostigma
GGAGGCGGGTTGTGTGTTTCGGGCGGGGCCCGGCGCCCCCGGCCCGGCCCGGCCCGGCCCCGCTCGCCGCCCTGTTTGTTTACTTGGCGCCTCGGCGACGTCACGGGCCGGGCCGGGCGGCGGGGGCGGTGTCTGGTCCCGCAGTGTACAAATGGTGGGATGTGCGCCAAACTACAGACCCCTTTTAGTTATTTTTATTTTTAAGCATGTCTTTTCTGTGAGTTAAAAGTGCGGTGCGTGCGTTAAGACCGTAAGTCGGTGTAGCCGAATGCTCTGGTTTCAGTCACAGCATTGCCCTGTGCTGCAAACATTACAGCGTGTCAGCTGAGTGTCACTGAGAGGCGTGAGGCACCGGGACTTCTTCCCAGCCTAAAGCGTCCCTCTCCTCGTGGAACGTGCTGTGGGAAGGGTTATGTTAGGTGATGTCCGAACTTGAGAAGTAGGAGTCGAAAAGGCAGGATTCGAAAAGGCAGGAAGCTAAGTCGGGGAAGGTTCAGGTTAGGTATAAGGAAAAGGTTTTTCACCCAGAGGGTGGTTGGGCAGTGAAACAGGCTCCACAGGGAAGTGGTTACAGGACAAGCCTGACAGAGTTCAAGAAGCATTTGGACAATGCTCTCAGGCACATAGTGTGACTCTTGGGGTGTCTTGTGCAGGGCTGGGAGTTGGACTTGATGATTCTGATACGTCCTTTCCAACTCAGCATATTCCGTAGTCTTTTTTATGGAGAATAAAGACAGCTTTTACTTTCAAAGGGTCTCTGTCTGGGGCAGTGTCACTTCCGTATTGCCGGTGAAACTTGTATGTAATAAATCCAGTGATAGGACAGGCTGATGCGCTCTGCTGTCTCCTGTCGGGCCCCTGAGAAACTCGAGCTGCAGGTCTGTTTTTGGTAAAGGCAGAAAATAACCTGGATAAAGGAGCACTAGCTGCTGTGTCCTGCAGGTACCTGCTGTGAAACCTTCCAGAGTGTCTTCCTCCTTCTGTAATAACGTGGGATGTTGCTGAGAGAGGTGTTAATAATTTGAGATGTTGCAGGGAGAGAGAACAGGAACCTTTTATTGAGTGTTTTGCTGGGATTAGCAAAAAATTAGAATGGTTTTGTTACTTTTTACCTTCTCTTAATGGCTTTAAATATCTTTGGAGTTTGCATGCTTGTTTTATTTCTTGCCCTTGAATACACACCAATTAAAGAGTTTTCAGGGACAAGCTCAGGTGTTTTTGAGGCAGCACAGCCTAGAAAAAGTTGTCTCTAAGTGGTACAGGGACGTTGGGCAGTGATTACGTGTATCACACATTAACCTGTAGTCTAGTTCAGTCTTTTTATTTGACCTGTCAATTCTTAATGCTGTGCAGGAAGCAAAGTGCTTTGACAACACTTTCGGTAGTAAAGGGAAAACAGCATACCTGGGGTATCTTGTTTAGCTAAGTCTGAAAGCTTTCTCAGTGCACTTCTGGTAACTTATTTTGGGAAACTGTATGTGCTGATGTGACTTAGAGCCAGACCGTGGGCTAGGAATAATGTATGTATTTTACAAGCTTTTGGTAGCACTGTGACACTGCTCCTGAATTGTTTGTTGTGCTCACGTTTGTGGTGTAGCCTTGACCTGAGCTCAGTTTTGCCTTGGAGCGGTAGTTCATGTAGGGGCAGACTGAAGCAGCCGTGGTTTGCTGCTCTGTGACTGGGCTCAAAGGTGCAGTTACTGCGTGGAGAGATGAAAACCCTTCGGAGGCCGTTGGTTTCAAGCTCGTGTTCTTGGTCTGTCTGCCCTTAGTGATACAAAGCAGGGTTTGTATGTTAATATTGAGACAGGTGGTTTGTGTAGCAAGTGTGAGTTCAGTAGTAACTGCTAGAGCATCACTACCCTCCATGTGTCAGAAACACGGTGCTGCAGCCTCTGTGTCTTCTCTTTGGATGCTTTAAGAAACCCTCCACAGAACAGCAAGCAAACTAAGGACCTTAATGATGGGTGAACAAAGGGCCGCAAGCATACTTTGGTTTGCTCTCTGTACTGGTATGAGGCTGCTGGTTTACCAGGATGGACCGCTTCTTCCGTGAAGACAATAAGAAGTCACACCTGATAGAAAGGGCTGTTGGTACTTTGTTGAAGATAGATCTGGAACTGGTGGGAAAAATAGATAAAGGGATGGGGAACTGGTGCTCCTTCTTCACAAATTTTGAGACTTGTTATAAGAACATCTGAAGCTCCTGAACCCCTCATCTGTATGGATATGTTTGTCAGAACCTGAATGCAATTGTTAATTCTGTGAGAGCACAGCTAATTCAACAGAGTTAGTTCACAGGAGCAGCTTTTGATTTGAGAGAGTTTGAGTTGTGGAGGTACAATGCTGTTTTACATGATTGGCAGGAATATTTGTGTGTGGGAAGTGGAAGGGTTGGAAACATGATACAGTGGTTTTTCAGGTTTTCTGGTAAGGGTGTCTGATTGTGGGATAAGTTGGGACAGTGAAAATGTGCAAAGCTTTGTAGAAAGCGCTTTTATAGATCATAATGAATCATATTTTTTGGTTAGAACTCACTGTAGAATCTTCTTTATCAGTATTAGAAGAGATTATCTCAAATCAAATCCTCTTTTGAATGGGTCCTTAAGCCCTATGCCTAATAACTTGGAATGTTTGATTTGTCTGTATACTGGCTTGATTTTTCATCTTTTTTTTTTTTCTTTTTTTAAATTTTTAAAAAATTTTTTATGCCTTACTAACATGGTGGGATGGTTGTGATTTGATTCTAGGCTTCCAGTGTGCTTTTGAAAATACAAGTCATGAATTATGCGCTGTACACATCTGCCTAGCAACACTGCTGCTGTAGAAATATTGGAAAGACATTCTCTTGATGATATTGGGTTATGCTAGGTGTTTATATAAAGTTTTTTGAAGGAAGATAACTTCTGACCATCCAATACTTTGCTTTTTCTTTACTGCTTTCTGGGGAAGGGAACTTGACTAAACTTTATTTATTTTAGTTTATTAATTTGGGCATATGTCCCGTCCAGGCTGGTAGATAAATGCTTCTGTTTTAACCACACTTCCTTACAAATCTAATCTGCCTGTGTGTGTTTCATGAGCAGTTGTGTGGAGGCTCCACAGATAACTAAATGGAATTAAGCCTGTGGTGGGTCAGTAGTGGAGGGGATGTAAGGAAATAGTAAAATACCTTTTTGTCACTGTTGGTAGTTTCTTGGGACAGCAGAGTAAGCAGCTGCAGGAGAAGATGGTGAAAAACGTCTGTGTATGTGAAAGTCTTTATCTGTCCTGGCCAGAAATCATTTAAGCAAGTTGTCCAGAAGTGCAGGCCTGTGTGTGTACTGATATGACTGATAAATACTGCCAGTTCCATGCATTAGGTAATTGAGCTCATAAAGCTTGGCAGTGCAGGATTTTGGGTAACACACATTTACAGATTGACCATCTTGTCTTAACAGGAAAATGTTCATCGGTGGCCTTAGCTGGGACACGACGAAGAAAGATCTGAAGGACTATTTCTCTAAGTTTGGGGAAGTTGTAGACTGCACTCTGAAGTTAGACCCCATCACTGGGCGATCGAGAGGCTTCGGCTTTGTACTCTTCAAAGAATCGGAGAGCGTAGATAAGGTGGGATTAATGTAACGAAACATGGTCAAATTTAGGTGTCAGAGATAAAGCACTCACTAGGATGACTGTGGGCATTGTTGTAAAGATGATTCAGGGGTGCAGTGTGTTGAAGGTGCTTGTTGAAATGCTTTCTTTCATGAACCATCTTACTCATGGTGCAATGTCCAGGACAAGCAGTGATTCCTAGGGTATGGATTTGAGCACTACAGGGGAGTATTGTGCAAGCCACTGGACTTGGGCACTTGAAAAATACAGTGTATAAATGTCTGCTGCCTACTGCTGTGAAAGCAGCATTTGCGAAGAGCTTCAAGTCTTTGCATTCCAGAGCTGAAATGTGAACCCGTAGAGTAGAGCCAATAACTTTGGTACATTTGGGCTCTATCCAAGCAAAAATTAGCTGTTAACTTTTTTAAAATACTGTGGATACAGCACATGGAAAAGTTTTCACCTTCATTGACCTTTGTGATATCTAAAGTAGAGATTTTTTACTTCATAAGGTTTGAGGATGAGATGAAGATGAGTAGAGTACTTTTTGAGAAACATTACACTCTTGCTTTTGCTGGGTAATGGGTGGTTCCAGTTGTCAGAACTGTGTCAGTGGATAGTGATCAAAAATCACAGAACTCTTTGGTTTTGTGCAGCAAATTATTGGTGTAATCCATGTATTGAAATTGAAACAAATTTGGCCTTACTCAAAACTTAAGTGAAACATTTAGCTTGAACTGTGTAAGACTGTGTTTTAATTTTCCTCAGGTCATGGACCAGAAAGAACACAAGCTGAATGGAAAGGTCATTGATCCAAAAAGAGCTAAAGCCATGAAAACAAAAGAACCCGTTAAAAAGATTTTTGTTGGGGGCTTATCTCCAGACACACCTGAGGAGAAAATACGGGAATATTTTGGAGGTTTTGGTGAGGTATGTGGTGAAACAAACTGCTTATACTTGTGGAACTTGTTCTGTCTTCACAAATTTATCGATAAAAAGCACCCCCCACACTCAGCCTGCATGGATGCTACTGTGAGCTTAATGGCCTTTGTAGTTCCATGTGTGTTAGTGGTCCGAGTGGTAATGTATTAATTACAGGCTCTGAGTTGCACAGACTGGTGTGATGGAAGGAGGAGCTGGGATAAGTCAGAGAGGCAGGCAGTGTTTTGAGCATGGTGCTTTGGAAAGTTGAATGAGATGCTCTTTAGCCACCCCAGCTCATCTCCTATAGCTCAGATTGAGACAGTTTTGCCTAAATTCTCTGCAACTGTGTAGTCTCTGTCTCTCTTTCTCCCCCAGTTTCTGGTGGTGCAGATGAACTAAGTATCACTGAAGTTTTTAAGAGCTGCTCTTGCGTGAGCTTGCTACAGCTGCTGCTTCCCTATTAGTTTTCAGATGGTGCCAGC